>DWRH01000125.1:0-15395 GCA_022318365.1 Anthoptus insignis
GCTGATCCTGATGACCATCTTCCATCGCTGTTTGCAGGGCGGCTCCCGCGCCGAGCCAGGCAGGTAACATCAGACGGTTTTGTGTCCAGGCAAAAATCCACGGAATAGCGCGCAACGATTCTACCCCACCGCTGGGGCGTCGCTTCGCCGGACGTGATCCGAGGGGGAGTTTCGCCAGTTCAAGCTCCGGGGTGGCAGAACGGAAATAGGGAACAAAATCTTCATTTTCCCGAATATAACCGCGATACATGGCACAACTGTCTTTAGAGAGTTGATCCATGATGTCACACCATTTGGGTTCAGGTTCCGGTGGGGGCAGCAGATTTGCCTCAAGAATGGCACTGGTGTAAAGCGCAAGACTGCTGATGGTGACTTCCGGTAGTCCGAACTTAAAGCGAATCATCTCACCCTGTTCTGTGACGCGTAATCCACCTTTCAGGCTACCTGGGGGTTGAGAGAGTAGCGCTGCCTGAGCTGGTGCACCGCCACGACCAATGGTGCCGCCGCGTCCGTGAAACAGTGTCAAGGCGATCCCTGCTTTTTCGCAGGTTTTAATGAGCGCATCCTGAGCCTGATATTGAGCCCAGCTTGCTGCCATCACACCGGCATCTTTCGCTGAATCAGAGTAACCGATCATCACCATTTGTTTGCCATGAATAAAACCACGATACCAGTCAATACTCAGTAACTGGCTCATCACATCGTTGGCGTTATTAAGATCATCAAGGGTTTCAAATAACGGTGCGACAGGTAAAGAGAACGTGATACCCGCTTCTTTTAACAATAAATGAACTGCCAGTACATCGGAGGGCGTTTTTGCCATTGAGATAACATAGGCGGCAATCGAACCTTGTGGCACTTCTGCCGCTACCCGACAGGTTGCCAGTACCTCTTCTGTATCTGCACTCGGTTGCCAGTTTTTCGGCAGCAGAGGCCGTTTAGAGTTGAGTTCACGAATAAGAAAAGCCTGTTTATCGGCTTCAGACCAGCTTTCATAGTCACCAAGGCCAAGATAACGGGTGATTTCAGCCAGCGCGTCAGTATGTCGGGTACTCTCCTGGCGCAAATCAATCCGTACCAGTGGGACGCCGAAACATTTCACCCGCCGCATAGTATCCAGTAACTGGCCGTTGGCGATCATACCCATGCCGCAGGCTTGCAGTGACTGATAACAGGCATATAACGGTTGCCATAGTTGTTCATTATGGGTGAGTAGGTCAGCAGGTTTAGGAACGTTTTCCCCTTTCAGCCGGCGTTCAAGATAGGCCTGCGTGCTGTTGAGCTGAGCACGCAGTTTCTTCATGATTTCACGATAAGGTTCTTGCGCATCGGGGTTACCACATAATTCGCGGATATCATCGGTACATTCAGACATGGATAGTTCTGATACCAGTACAGCGATATCTCGCAAAAACATTTCAGTGGCTTTCCTGCGTCCCAGGAGTAACACATGACGGGTTATTTCAGCGGTGACATTAGGGTTACCATCACGATCTCCACCCATCCATGAGGTAAATTTCACCGGGACGAAATCAACGGGTAACTGCATATTAAAGGTATTTTCTAACTGCTCATTCAGCTCACGTAGAAAGCTTGGCACTCCTTCCCAGAGGCTATTTTCTACCACTGCAAATCCCCACTTTGCTTCATCAATCGGCGAGGGGCGGTATTTGCGAATTTCATCAGTGTGCCATGCTTGCGCTACCAGCTGACGCAGACGACGCATGATTTGCGCACGCTCATAATCTGACAAATCATTGTGATCAAGTTGTTTCAGGCAGCTATTCACTTCTACCAATTTATGAATCAGCGTCCGCCGGGTGATTTCTGTTGGATGTGCGGTAAGCACCAGCTCCAGTGAGAGTGATTCAATCGCTTCACGAATAGTGGCTTCACTCAGCCCGTCATGCTGTTTCAGGCGTTCAAAAGCTTTTGCAAGAATATCAGGATGATTGGCACCTTCCCCTTTGGATGAGATGGTATGATATTGTTCGGCAACGTTGGTCAGATTGAGAAACTGGCTGAATGCCCGTGCGACAGGGAGCAGTTCATCGTTGGACAGAGTTTGTAGCGTAGACAACAACGCCTGTCGGTCAGTTTCATTACCTGCTCGTGATGATTTGGATAATTTGCGAATATCTTCCACCCGCTCAAGGATATTTTCTCCCAGCGCCTCTTTGATGGTATCGCCAAGTAATTTACCGAGCATACTGACATTACTACGCATTGCGGAATATTGTTCGTTCATATAACCCCTGACACCCTTCTTATTTTCTCAAAGTTCAATCATGACCAGCACGATGTTTCTTTCATCTAGCCACGTTAACTCCGTTACGTCAATGAACTTCATTGTTTACACCACGTATGTAACTCACGGTAATTTATGAAATTTAATGACAGGAGCATAGGATAAGTTATGCTTATTTTGTAAGCCGGATACCATGCTGATTAACAATCTGTTTTTTCAGTTAAAGTCACCAGAGGATGGATTATCCATAGCTGTGATTACGCGGTTATCTGAATAATCGCTAACCGCAAAAATAAAAATCAGGCGCTACGTGACGGCTGACAAAAATGACCAATAACCTGACTCAGCAACTGGTGTGTTGGACGAATAAATGCCATATCAATATACTCATCCGGTTGGTGGGCCTGCTCGATCGAACCGGGGCCCAGTACCAGCGTCGGGCAAATTTGCTGAATAAAAGGGGCTTCAGTACAGTAATTGACGACTTCAGTTTCAGTACCGAGTAACTTTTCCACTACCTGAATCAACTGATGCTCACGGGGGCACTCATATCCCGGAATGGGCGGGTGCAGCTCTCCTACTGTCAGTCTGCCCGGCCACCGCGCACTCACTGGTGCAAGCGCATCCGTTAACAATCCTTCAAGATCACTGAGAGTCAGACCGGGTAACGGGCGAATATCCATGTGCAATTCACAACAGGCACAAATACGGTTGGCGGCATCACCACCATGAATATGACCAAAATTCATGGTCGGATAGGGGATCACAAAACTATCATGATGGTAGCGGTTTTGTAATGTCGTACGTAAGCCCATCAGTTCAGTAATGGCCGCATGCATTAACTCGATAGCATTTACGCCACGCGCCGGATCGCTCGAGTGACCTGATTGCCCCTGAATACGAATAACTTGTGACAAATGGCCTTTATGAGCGCGCACGGGTTTTAGCGAGGTGGGTTCACCGATGATGGCGCAATCAGGACGAATGGATGCGGTCTCGGAAAAATATTTCGCCCCGGCCATAGTGGTTTCT
This sequence comes from Anthoptus insignis, assembly GCA_022318365.1. Taxonomy (NCBI): domain Eukaryota; kingdom Metazoa; phylum Arthropoda; class Insecta; order Lepidoptera; family Hesperiidae; genus Anthoptus; species Anthoptus insignis. Next base: position 3,281 of record DWRH01000125.1, read on the forward strand.
TCATCGGCGGTTGCCAGGATGTAGAGTGGCTTTTGTAAGCGAGTTACATCAATATCTCGCAGTGTATCGAGGATAAAAGCAAAAAAGCCTTTCATGTCTGCAGTGCCCAGACCATACAGCTTATTATCATGCTCTGTCAGGCTAAACGGGTCACGCGTCCAGCGTCCATCATCAAAAGGGACCGTGTCGGTATGCCCGGCTAATAATAATCCTCCGCTACCCTGACCGATGCTGGCCAGCATATTGAATTTATGCTGTGTTCCTGGTACCGCTTGTATTTCAACGTTGAAATTCAAATCCCGGAACCAGCCTGCCAGTAAGTTGATTAACTTTTCATTACTCTGGTCAAGTGCCTGATCTGTCGCACTGATCGAGGGTGTAGCGATTAACTCGCGATACAACTCAATAAAAGAGGGTAATTTTGTCTTCACTGTTGACAGTCCTTGCGTTAGGATAGTATCAATATTCATGCATTTTTAGTGAATAAAAATACAACAAAAGCGTGCGCATTGAAACCAGCAATTGTGCTGTATTTTTTGCGCTAACCCTGAGAGATAGTGCGTCAGAGCGTATTAACTCCGATTATACGGAACGAAAAAGGTGTCAGTGCGATGTTGAATACCCTAATCGTTGGTGCCAGTGGTTATGCTGGTGTCGAACTTGCCATTTACTTGAATCGTCATCCGCACGTGCATATCAGTGCATTAGCGGTATCTGCACAAAGCCCGGATGCGGGAAAATTACTGTCAGATTTACATCCACAATTGAAAGGGGTGATCGACCTTCCGTTGCAACCTATGAGTAATGTGGATGATTTTTGCCGTGATGTCGATGTTGTCTTTTTGGCAACAGCGCACGAAGTCAGTCACGATTTGGTTCCGCATTTTCTCGCCGCCGGATGTGTGGTATTTGATCTCTCAGGGGCATACCGGGTCAATAACCCAGACTTCTACACTGATTTTTACGGTTTTGCTCATCAGCATGCTGATTTGCTTAATACCGCAGTCTACGGATTAGCTGAATGGCAGGCAGCAGTGATCAAAACGGCACAACTTATTGCCGTCCCTGGCTGTTATCCGACTGCAGCACAACTGGCACTAAAACCGCTGGTTGAATCCGCAGTGCTGGAAGAAGCTCAGTGGCCAGTGATTAATGCCACCAGTGGCGTGAGTGGCGCCGGACGTAAAGCGTCAGTCACGACCAGTTTTTGTGAGGTCAGCCTGCAGCCGTATGGCCTGTTTACTCATCGTCATCAGCCTGAGATTGTTGCTCATCTGGGAATTCCGGTTATCTTTACGCCACACCTCGGGAACTTCCCGCGAGGTATCCTGGCGACCACGACCTGTCGTTTGAAAAAAGCGCTGAGTCGGGAGGCGATAGCAGATATTTTTCACCAGGCTTATCATGATAAACCCCTGGTGCGGCTCTATCAGCAAGGGGTGCCTTCGATTAAAGGTGTGGCTGGGCTACCTTTCTGTGATATTGGCTTTGCTATACAGGGTGAGCATTTGATTGTTGTCTCCGCTGAAGATAATTTGCTCAAAGGTGCATCATCTCAGGCTGTCCAGTGCTTGAATATTCGTTTCGGCTTCCCTGAAACTGAATCACTTATTTAAAAGAGAAAGAAACTGTGATGAAAAATCCACTGATCGTAAAACTGGGTGGGGTATTACTCGATAGTGAAGAGGCACTGGCAAAGCTCTTTACTGCGCTGGTTAACTGGCGCCAGTCACATCAGCGTCCTCTTATCCTGATGCATGGCGGGGGATGTGTTGTCGATGAGTTGATGCATAAATTGTCACTCCCGGTGATAAAAAAGAATGGATTACGTGTCACTCCCGCTGATCAGATTGATATTATTACCGGAGCTCTGGCGGGAACAGCAAACAAAACACTTCTGGCGTGGGCTAAGAAATCAGCGCTTAATGCGGTAGGCTTATGTCTGGCGGATGGAAACAGCGTTAACGTGACTCTGCTCGACCCCGATCTGGGGCATGTTGGTCATGCTACACCTGGGTCTCCGGAGTTGCTCAACATGTTACTCGCAGCGGGTTTTCTTCCTGTGATAAGCTCGATTGGTATAACCGCAGAAGGCGAAAGAATGAACGTGAATGCTGATCAAGCTGCAACGGCACTCGCTGCCACACTTGGCGCGGATTTGATTCTTCTGTCTGATGTCAGCGGCATTCTGGATGGGCAGCGTCAGCGCATTGCTGAAATGACGGCAGACAGGGCTGAACAACTGATCGCCGAAGGGATTATTACTGACGGCATGATTGTCAAAGTTAATGCCGCGCTTGATGCCGCCCGTACTCTTGGACGTTCAGTGGATATCGCCAGCTGGCGTGATGCTGAACAACTCCCTGCACTTTTCAACGGCGTGTCTATTGGCACGCGGATCCTCGCTTAATACCGTATTCAAGGAAAAGACAATGCAAGATAAAAACATCAAAAAAATCGTTCTGGCTTATTCTGGTGGTCTGGATACGTCAGCCATTATTCCATGGCTGAAAGAAAACTATGGCGGTTGCGAAGTGGTTGCTTTTGTAGCAGATATCGGTCAGGAACGTAGTGATCTGGAAGGCGTAGAGCAAAAAGCCTTACAGTCTGGCGCCTCATCTTGCTATGTGGTCGATCTGCGTGAAGAGTTTATTCGTGATTATGTCTATCCTGTACTACAGACTGGAGCCTTATATGAAGGTACCTACCTGTTGGGAACATCAATGGCTCGTCCGATTATTGCTAAAGCACAGGTAGAGCTGGCACTGGAACTGGGTGCCGATGCACTGTGTCATGGCGCGACAGGTAAAGGTAATGATCAGGTGCGTTTTGAAACGACCTACACCGCACTCGCACCGCAACTGAAAGTGGTCGCGCCATGGCGGGAATGGAATCTGCGTTCACGCGAAGCACTGTTAGACTATCTCAAAGAGCGTAATATTCCGACGACCGCTTCACTGGAAAAAATCTACAGTCGGGATGAGAATGCATGGCATATCTCAACGGAAGGCGGCGTGTTGGAAAGTCCGTGGAATGCAGCGAACAAAGATTGCTGGGTATGGACAGTTGACCCACAGGAAGCGCCTGATGAACCTGAACTGGTGACGGTTTCTATCGAAAAAGGCCGTGTAGTAGCGGTTAATGGTGATTACCTGACGCCATTCCAGTGTCTGGAAAAGTTGAATATGCTGGGGGCAAAACACGGTGTCGGACGTATTGATATCGTAGAAAATCGTCTGGTAGGTATCAAATCGCGCGGGTGTTATGAAACGCCTGGCGGAACTATTATGGTTAACGCGTTACGCGCTGTTGAACAGCTGGTTTTAGACCGTGATAGCTATAAATGGCGTGAGCAACTGGGACTGGAAATGTCGTACGTGGTTTATGACGGTCGCTGGTTTGCTCCACTGTGCAAAGCGATTCAGGCATCGGCCGCATCGCTGGCGGAAGAGGTTAACGGTGAGGTTGTGCTGCGTTTATATAAAGGGCAGGCTACTGCCATCCAGAAAAAATCAGCGAATAGCCTTTACTCCGAGGAGTTTGCTACCTTTGGTGAAGATGAAGTGTATGATCATCGTCACGCGGGTGGATTTATTCGTCTGTTCTCGCTGTCATCACGCATTCGCGCGTTGAATGAGAAAAAGTAATACATTGGCAGTCAGATAGACAGGGCGGAAATGTTCCGCCCTGTCTATTTTTACCGGTAGTGATAACCACTTTGATGGAGAAGAATAATGGCACTTTGGGGCGGGCGGTTTACTCAGGCTGCGGATAAACGGTTTAAGAACTTTAATGATTCATTGCGCTTTGATTATCGTCTTGCCAGCCAGGATATTATTGGCTCTGTTGCCTGGTCTAAAGCGCTGGTAACGGTGGGTGTATTAACCAGCGAAGAGCAACAGCAGTTGGAACAGGCGCTGCAGGCCTTGCTGGAAGAAGTGGCACTGCACCCTGAACACATTCTGGAAAGTGATGCAGAAGATATTCACAGTTATGTAGAAGGGCGTCTGATAGAGAAAGTTGGCGCGTTGGGTAAAAAACTGCACACCGGGCGCAGCCGTAACGATCAGGTCGCAACGGATCTTAAGTTGTGGTGTAAAGAGATGATTGCAGAGATTCTGTCTGCTGTTCAGCAGTTACAGCAGGCACTGGTGACAACCGCCGGGGCTAATCAGGATGCTGTGATGCCAGGTTATACCCACCTGCAGCGTGCCCAGCCAGTGACTTTTGCACACTGGTGTATGGCTTATGTTGAAATGCTGGTACGTGATGAGAGTCGGCTGAAGGATACTCTGAAACGTCTTGATGTCAGTCCGCTGGGATGCGGTGCACTGGCAGGAACAGCGTACCCGATAGATCGGGAGCAGTTAGCTGGATGGCTAGGCTTTTCCTCTGCAACTTGTAACAGTCTTGATAGTGTTTCTGATCGTGATCATGTTCTCGAACTACTCTCCGATGCCTCTATCAGCATGGTGCATTTATCCCGTTTCGCTGAGGATTTGATTTTCTTTAATACCGGTGAAGCAGGATTTATCGAACTGTCTGATAAAGTCACGTCTGGTTCTTCTTTGATGCCACAGAAAAAGAACCCGGATGCTCTGGAGTTAATTCGCGGTAAATGTGGGCGCGTACAAGGGGCATTAACAGCGATGACTATGACCCTGAAAGGTTTGCCTCTCGCGTACAACAAAGATATGCAGGAAGATAAAGAAGGGCTTTTTGATGCCATGGATACCTGGCTGGATTGCCTGCATATGGCGGCATTGGTCCTTGACGACATTCAGGTTAAACGTATCCGTTGTCAGGAAGCAGCAGAACAAGGCTATGCTAACTCCACTGAACTGGCTGACTATCTGGTTGCTAAGGGGGTTCCTTTCCGTGAGGCTCATCATATTGTTGGCGAAGTGGTTGTCGCTGCATTGAATCAGGGTGTTGCTCTCGAAGTATTGACGCTGGATGAGTTAAAAAAATTCAGTGCCGTGATCGAACAGGATGTTTATGCTATCCTGGCACTTCACTCTTGCCTCGCCAAACGCGATGCAAAAGGCGGCGTGTCTCCTGAACAGGTTTCCCGGGCAATTAATGCCAGGCGTGGGTCTGCAGTACGTTAAAAATGTTTGAGTTAAGGTGTGTTGAGGCATGTGCTGCTATAATAGCGGTTATGCCTCCTGATGTTACCACAGAAAAAGCAGGCTGCTGAGCCTGCTTTTTCACAAGTAAAATAATTAACGGTGTTGCTCTGGTTTTGTGTGTAACGGGCAGAGGCTAATGTAGTGAAGCTATCTATTATCCCACTATTCTAATCAGGTGTTATTGGTGTGTTTCGTAAGGATATGATCGGGCGGGCAACTCTGCTCTGCGCACCAGCGAAAGTCAGTGTGATACTGAGGGACATGGAAAGTAAAATCGCCCTAATGAGATAGAGTGTTGGATGATGATACGGAAAAATTATTTTTCATTAAATTCCGGGCTTTCAGAGTGAATATTGATTACCATGAACTCAGTATTCTCATAAAAATTGATAAAACTAATTAATGTTTATTATTAATAGGGTTGAACACTGACCGTTATCCTATTTATTGCCGTGGACTATCGATAGCTAAAGGAACATCTGATGAATATTCGGGATTTGGAGTACCTGGTCGCGCTGGCGGAGCATCGCCATTTTCGCCGTGCAGCAGATGCCTGCCATGTTAGTCAGCCGACACTCAGTGGGCAAATACGTAAACTGGAAGATGAGCTGGGTGTCATGCTATTGGAACGTACCAGCCGTAAGGTTCTCTTTACGCAGGCAGGGTTGTTGCTGGTTGATCAAGCTCGTACCGTGTTGCGTGAAGTGAAAGTATTGAAGGAGATGGCCAGTCAGCAAGGCGAAGTCATGTCCGGGCCACTACACATTGGTTTGATCCCTACTCTGGGACCTTATTTGTTACCCCACATTGTACCAATGTTACATGAAACCTTCCCTAAACTGGAAATGTACCTCCATGAAGCCCAGACGTTGCAACTATTGGCACAACTGGATAATGGTAAGCTTGATTGTGCGATTCTGGCTTTGGTAAAAGAGTCCGAATCCTTTATTGAGGTGCCGTTGTTTGATGAGTCAATGAAGCTGGCTATCTATCAGGATCACGCCTGGCGCAACCGTGAGCGGGTTCCGATGTCAGATCTCGCCGGTGAGCGCCTCCTGATGCTGGAAGACGGGCATTGTTTACGTGACCAGGCTATGGGATTCTGTTTTCAGGCTGGTGCAGACGAAGATACACATTTTCGTGCAACCAGTCTTGAAACTTTGCGTAATATGGTCGCAGCGGGGAGTGGTATTACGTTACTTCCTGAGCTTGCAGTTCCGGCAGAACGCCAGCGAGATGGTGTTTATTATCTTTCCTGCTATAAACCGGTGCCAAAGCGTACCATTGCGCTGGTCTATCGACCGGGTTCACCGTTACGTAATCGCTATGAGCAACTGGCTGAAGTTATTCGTTCTCACATGCAAAAATACATGGCTGCGCGTGCAGAGTAATACAATGTTGCTGAGAAAATAATGTGGGCTGACCATAGCCCATATCCTAAAAAGTATGACTTGATCTGATTGTGCGCGGTCTGCAATGCATCACACATTAGTGTGTTGTAGGGTATAAAGATAAGGTAATGCGTGATGTACTGCGCGTTTCTCATCTGACTTACAAGCGTTCACAAACTTGCCGCAGTGGTCTGGAAAAATGTTTGTTATAATGCACATCAAGTGGGTAATACAGGCATGATAATGGGTGTCAGAGCGCAACAGAAAGAACGCACCAGACGTTCACTAATAGAAGCAGCATTCAGTCAACTGAGTGCTGAACGTAGCTTTTCCAGTCTGAGCTTGAGGGAAGTGGCTCGTGAAGCCGGTATTGCCCCTACTTCTTTTTATCGTCATTTCAGAGATGTAGATGAACTTGGTCTGACAATGGTAGATGAAAGCGGTTTGATGCTACGTCAACTTATGCGTCAGGCAAGGCAGCGTATTGCTAAAGGTGGCAGTGTTATTCGAACTTCTGTTGCAACTTTCATGGAGTTTATTGGCGATAACCCTAATGCATTTCGTCTGTTATTGCGTGAACGCTCCGGAACGTCGGCTGCGTTTCGTGCTGCCGTTGCCCGAGAAATTCAGCATTTTATTGCAGAGTTGGCTGATTATCTTGAAAAAGAAAATCGTATGGCACGCAATTTTACAGAAGCACAAGCGGAAGCTATGGTAATTATTGTATTCAATGCGGGTGCTGATGCGCTGGATATTGACGCAGAGCAACGTCGGCGGCTAGAGGAACGTCTGGTGTTGCAATTGCGCATGATCTCCAGGGGCGCTTATTATTGGCATAGACGTGAACAGAAGAGGTTGGCTGTTATACAAACTTTGCGTGATAACTAGAGGATATCTTTATGCATTTTATTCCGCGTCGTGATAAAGGCACTTTGTTGCTGGCATTTCTGGCAGGACTGTCAATAAATGGTTGTTTCTCAGTTTTGTTTAGCGCATTCGTGCCCTTTTCCATTTTCCCCTTGATTTCTCTTGGTCTTGTCGCTTCGGCATTGCACCATCGCTATTTGCACAGTGCGATGTCTACGGGAATGCCATCATTGGCTGCCGCATTTTCTCTATTGGGGATTTTGCTCTACAGTGCTGTTATCCGCGTGACTTATCCGCAACTGGGCTCAAACTTCATTCCTACGCTGCTGGCTGTAGCGCTGTTTTTCTGGATTTTGTTACGTTTCAGGTCATTGAAACAGCGGCAGATACTGACGGCACCGACTTCCGACTAATATTCACCGGCGACGGAGAAATACGCCACACTCCATATGTTCAGTATATGGAAATTGATCAAACAACGCGACACGAGTTACTTTATGAGTCTGGTTTAGCGCTGCCAGGTTCTCACATAATGTCGTCGGATTGCAGGAAATATAGAGGATCTGCGGATAGCGTTGCACCATGCTAAGCGTTGCATCATCCAGCCCGCTACGTGGCGGGTCAACGAAAATGGTTTCGCACTGGTACTGCTGTAAATCGATGCCGTCCAGTCGATTAAAACGACGAGTGCCATTCATTGCCTGGGTAAATTCTTCGGCTGCCATACGAATGATTTGTACATTAGCAATCTGATTGATAGCAATATTATACTGCGCCGCCGCCACCGATGGCTTAGCAATTTCAGTGGCCAGCACGCGCTGAAAATTACCTGCCAGTGCCAGCGAAAAATTACCGTTTCCACAGTAAAGTTCTAACAAATCGCCTCGCGAATCACGAGTGACGTTTTGTGCCCATTCCAGCATATGAATATTCACTGCCGCATTGGGCTGTGTGAAGCTATTTTCCACCTGACGGTAGGTCAGCGTTTTTCCTGCTATGGGCAACATTTCATCGACATAATCATGGTCAAGGCAGATTTTTGTTTTTGCCGCCCGGCCAATTAATTGCACATTAATCCCTTCAGCGCGTAAATCGTCACGTAGCTTGCTGGCCGCAGCCGTCCAGTCTTCTTGTAGTTTCCGGTGATAGAGCAATGAAATGATAATCTGATTGCTCATGGTTGACAGATAATCAACCTGGAACAATTTGAAGCGGAGTGCCTGACAGTCGCGTACCGCCGCGATTATTTTGGGCATCATTATATTGATGAGTTGACTGGCTGCCGGAAAGCTATCGACACGAATGCGTTGTTTTGTTGCCTGATCAAACATGACATGGTAGAGATCATCACCTTCGTGCCAGATGCGGAATTCTGCCCGCATACGATAGTGGCTGACAGGTGAGCGGAATACCTCAGGATCAGGTGCAGAAAAGGGTACCAGCATTGTCTGTAGCCGTGTAATTTTTCCTGTCAGTTGGTTGTCATACTGATCTGTTGGGAGATATTCGGGGGTCATCTTTCATCCTGATAATAAGCAAGCCAGCCGGGGGATTGTATGCATTCGTCAGGGGATGTCCAGCCTGAGGCAAAAGAAGATACGGGTAGTATAGATTTCATCCGGTCTTAAACGTAGACTGCGTCGGCCGGTCTTTTTGGAGTTAAAAGGGAATCCAGTGTGAATCTGGAGCTGACGCGCAGCGGTAACGAATGTCGTGGTGAGTGCACTAGCAGACACTGTCCAGCAGGATGGGAAGTTTTCACCATTTATGATTCTCAGCCCGAAGACCTGCCGGTGTGACGTCGCAACTCCTGAGATCATCGCGTGCTATCGATCACAGGTCTGCGGCATCCTGTTTAAAAGTGGATGCTTACTATAATGATGACAAAAAAAATATCGCTGTTAACGGTACTCTACGTTACGGCTTTTTCTGCCTGTGCTCAGGGCAAAGATACTGATGATACTCTGGTAGTGACAGCGAACCATTTTCAGCAGCCGATAAGCAGCGTACTGGCTGCTACGTCAGTGGTCACTCGAGAAGACATCGATCGCTGGCAATCAGACTCCCTGACCGACGTGATACGCCGTTTACCCGGCGTTGATATTGCACAAAATGGTGGGCCAGGACAATTATCTTCAGTGTTCATTCGTGGTACCAACTCCAGCCATGTACTGATACTGATTGATGGTATCCGCCTTAATCAGGCGGGCGTCACCGGTTCTTCTGATCTCAGCCAAATTCCTCTTGCCCTGGTTCAGCGCGTAGAATATATCAGGGGACCTCGTTCGGCGGTCTATGGTTCTGATGCTATCGGTGGTGTCATCAATATCCTGACTACACGTAGTAAGGATGGTACTACGCTGGGGGCAACACTGGGCTCATACGGCTACCAGAATTACGATGTCAGTACGCAGCAAATGCTGGGCGACAATACCCGGGTAACGCTTGCGGGAAATTACGATTACACCAAAGGTTTTGACGTGGTGGCGGATGGTAATACTGGCGGTTTACGTCAACCTGATCGCGATGGTTATATCAGTAAAGCGCTCTACGGTGCGCTTGAACACAGTTTTTCTGAACAGTGGAGTGGTTTTGTTCGTGGTTATGGCTATGACAATCGTACTGCTTATGATGGCTACTACAGTAGTTATGTACCTAATCAACTGGTTGATACCCGAAATCTCTATAGCCAGACCTGGAATGCCGGGCTGCGCTTTGCTAATGATATTTACCACTCACAACTGATCTCCAGTTATGGTCACAGTAAAGATTTCAACTTCGATCCGCGCCTTGGTCGATATGATGTCAGTGCAACACTGGACGATATTCAGCAGTACAACCTGCAGTGGAATAATGTTGTTGATATCGGCGCAGGCAATGTCGGTGCAGGAGTGGACTGGCAAAAACAAAGCACCGAGCCAGGTACGAACTACGTGACCAAAGGTTATGATCAGCGCAATACAGGTGTTTATCTGACGGCGTTGCAGCAACTGGGGCAATTCACTTTTGAAGCTGCCGCGCGTAATGATGATAACTCTGAGTTTGGTAATCATGCTACCTGGCAGGGTAGTTCAGCATGGGAGTTCATTGACGGTTATCGTTTTATTGCGTCTTACGGCACGGCATTTAAAGCACCTAATCAGGGGCAATTATTTGGTTTTTATGGTAATAAAAACCTGAATCCGGAAGAAAGCAGGCAGTGGGAAGGGGCGTTTGAAGGGCTGACACATGGTGTGAGCTGGCGTATATCCGGCTATCGTAACATGATTGATGACCTGATCGATTTTAACAATAATACGTTGAGTTATTACAACGTTGGTAAGGCAAATATCAAAGGAATTGAAAGTACCTTCTCATTTGATACCTTTTGGTTACAGCACACTATTAGCTATGACTATCTTGACGCGCGCAATGGCATAACGAATGCACCACTTGCGCGACGCGCCCGACAGCAAGTGAAGTATCAACTTGACTGGCAATGGCATGATCTCGACTGGAGCCTAACCTGGCATTATTTGGGTTCACGCTACGATACTGACTATAACACCTATCAATCAGTAAAAATGGGTGGTGTCAGTTTATGGGATGTGGCCCTGTCATATCCAGTCACCGCACAGCTGACGGTTCGTGGTAGAGTAGCTAACCTGTTTGATAAAGATTACGAGACAGTTTATGGCTATCAAACCCCGGGAAGGGAATTCATTGTCAGTGGAACCTACCGCTTCTGACCGATTACGGCCGACAGTACTCGTCTTTGATTCTGGTGTTGGCGGCCTGTCAGTTTATGATGAACTCCGGCAATTACTGCCGGATGTCCACTATCTTTATTTTTTCGACAATGCGGCTTTCCCCTATGGTGAAAAATCAGAAGATTTTATTGTCGACCGGGTAATGAAAATTGTTTCCGCAGTGAGTGAGCGCTACTCATTATCGCTGGTGGTTATTGCATGTAACTCTGCCAGTACGGTAACACTGCCGGCATTGCGTGAGAAATTTACGTTTCCTGTTGTCGGTGTCGTGCCGGCGATTAAACCGGCGGCACGTCTCACCCGTAATGGCGTAGTAGGATTACTGGCAACGCGTGGAACGGTAAGACGCTCATACACACACGAGTTGGTGGCTCATTTCGCCAGTGAATGTAAAACAGAAATGTTAGGTTCCGCTGAACTGGTGGAGTTAGCTGAGGCAAAATTACGCGGAGAGCCTGTCACTCTGAATGAGGTGCGGCAAATAATGCAGCCCTGGTTGCGGATGAAAGAGCCACCGGACACGGTAGTGTTGGGTTGTACTCATTTTCCACTACTCAGTGAAGAGCTACGGGCTGTCCTTCCCGAAGGAACCCGTTTAATTGACTCCGGAGCGGCAATTGCACGGCGAGCAGCATGGCTGTTAAAAAATGATGTTACTGGCACGGGCTCTGCAGATGCCAATATGGCATTTTGCACTGCAATTGATGAAAACACACAACCATTGCGGCATGTCCTGCAACAGTATGGTTTTGTCAATTTACAGTCATGGTCTGTCGCGTAATCGCAGAGAATTTAAAGTTTCATGATGTTTTTTAAAAATAGTGCTTGCCTTCCTCTGCCAGCTCCCTATAATGCGCCTCCACTGACCGGGAACAGGCGCTAAGCAGCCTGCGGTAAGTAAGAGGAAAAATAAGAAATTATTTGACTCTTAGCGGGAAAGCATAATATATGCACCCCGCGCCACAGACGTTGTGGC
>DWRH01000126.1:0-15438 GCA_022318365.1 Anthoptus insignis
ATGAAAACATCACCGGTATGATCGATCAGATAAAAAATGAATTCTTCCCTGGTCCCTGTAAAACACTGCTGGCTTTAACTGTTACTGCGTTATTCCTGCCACAAGCAATGGCTACGATTATCCATACTGATGCAGACAGCGCATTATTGAATGGCAGTAATGTGATTAAACTTGATGCCACTGACAGTGAAAGCAGGCTGAATAGTGAGTCAAATCTTATCCCTGCTAATACTGAAAACAACGTTGTTTATATCATCGCAACACCGGATGGAACGCGAAGTATATACGGCGGTTTTTGTATGCAAACACCGGTTTGTACAGTTAAAAACAACGTTATTATAATGAACGACGGAGATGTTCGTAATCGTTTGAGTGCTGGCTCAGCCGGAGCCGTAATGGACAATAGAACGAATGGCAATGGTAGTGCTAGCAGTAATGCTTCATCTTCCGGCTCAGTAAGCCTGTATGGTGGTACAGTTGCATTCGCAATCGGTTCGGATTCTTCTGCTGTGGCACTTACCAGCGGTAACTATAATGCTTACGCGACAAGTGCGGCGAGCGGGATAGTGAATATGTATGGTGGCACAGCTACTTCTGGCTTATATGGTGCAAGCACTGAAGCAAATGCATATGTATCAGATAACACCGCTGTCGCGTCTTTATCAGCTTCGGCCTCGGCCTCGGGCACCGTAAACATATACAGTGGGATAACAGAAGGTTCTAACGTAGTGGGCGCCTCGGCTATCGCACGCACCAACAGCCTTATTGCTGACCCTGATACTGTCAGCAGTGCTAATGCTACAGGTACGGTAAGTATCTACAATAGTGCCACTATAAACAGTACTATCGCCGGTGCTGTTGCTTATGTTGAAGATAGATCGCCTTCCACCACTAACATGAACAATACTGTCACTGCCAATGGGAACGTTAACCTGTATGGCGGCACAGTCTCTGAAAGCGTTTATGGTGCGTATGTTGCACTTGTCATTAACAGCCCCAACAGCCAGGGCACAATTACGGCACACGGTAACGTCACTATTGCCGGTGATACCAGGCTACAAAAAGATGATGGCAATGGTGACATTAGTTATAGCTCTGAGCTTTGGGGTACCTATTTATACAGTACCTCCCCGGCCAGGTATTATGACATCTTCAGCGGCAATACATTGACCATGAGCGCAGCCCCTCTGACAGTCACTAATCTCGGTAACTTCCAGTACTACAACTTTGTACTTAACGATAACAACAGCGGAGTAGTCAATCAAACCAACGCTGCACTCATTACTGTGACCAACAGTCTGGTTAACTCTGATACTGCAACACAAAGTGATACCGGCACACCAATAACCACGACCAATAAATCCAGAGTAAAACTGACTGGTATTTCGGGTCAAAGAGCCGTCAATGAAGGGGATAAGATTAACCTGATTACCTTGAAAACAGGTGCTGTCGTATCACAGGGAAGCTCTACAACTTCACTTCCGGACTTTTTCGACCTGACTGATAGCAGCAACACCATCAATGTCGGGCTGGTAAGAACTGCCCAGGTGAGTTACAGCACCACAGCTGATTCCGTAGTCGCAACCGTGGGGAAAACCACGGAGATCGATACAGGAACAGAGGATAACAACTCGGGTACGGTGGTGTCACCACAACGGGTACAAACTAATGTTAAACCTCTGGCAGAAGCTCGACTGGCAGGGTTACAAAACGTAACACGCAGTGCGGACTCACTGGCCCAAGTGCTGAATGCGCCGTCAGCAGAATCCGGCACATTTTCACCTATAGCGGTACTGGATGGCGGAAAAAACCGCTACAACAGCGGTTCCTATATCGACAGTCGTGACTATCGTTTTATTGTCGGTACCCGCTATCAGGCCAGCGACACGCTCTCTGGTGGGCTGGTTGTCGAGTACAGCCGCAGTAATTTTGATACTTACAACAACCTTTCCTCTGTTGATATTCATGGCGAGGGTGAGTCCTACCACTACGGTGCCGCTCTCTTCGGACGCTACAGTCTGCCTCTCGGCGGTGACCGCTTTTACACCGATGCCAGTCTGCGCGTCGGCCGCACCAGCACCCGGTATGCTTCCGCAGACCTTGTCACGGGCGGCGGCATGGGTGCGCAATATAACAGCAAGGTTAACTACCTCGGTGGCTCAGCGGGTACCGGGTATCTCTATACACTTAATGAATTTTATGCTCTTGATTCTTCCGCCCGTTATTTTTATGCCAGACTCGGCAGTGACAGTGTGGTGATAGATGGAGATCAGGTCAATTTTGATGCGGCCAGTTCCTCCCGAGTGCAATTAAAAGAACAGTTAGTGTTCCGTGCATCGACACAGCTTACCGCGACTTTTTCCGGAATTATGGAATATGAAACGCAGGGCAATGCCTGGGCCGATGCTTATGGTGTCAGCATTGATGGGCCATCAGTCAAAGGGGCAACCGGTATAGCAGAGCTTGGATTTCAGACAAAGCCTTTGGAGAACCATCCTGCCCTGGACGTCGACCTCACTTTTCGCGCCTACAATGGTCAGCGTGAAGGGGTAAGTGCTTCAATAATGGTAAAATATAGCTTCTAAGCTTTAGCAAAAGCCATCATTCATCACGGGGCATCATGCCCCGTTTTTCCTGAAGCGCTTTTCCTGAAGACTGCAGTAGCGCTCTTTTTACCACGCCGTTTACTCCTCAGACAGGGCGCTCTCCGTTACCATTTTCACAGGAATTCCTTCAGTACACACCCGGTAAAAATATCTCCCCACAGGTGATACGTTTGCCGCAAAAATACATTCATCTATACTATGCACACCCTGGCAACCGTGCTGGCGTAGAGTAAAATAGTCTGAAGCATTACCCCATCTGTGTTAACGTTAATCTAATGTCATTCACTGGAAAAATGTATGAAAAAGAGCATCGCCGCTCTGTTGATTGTCGCTCTGAGTAGTTTTTCGTCACTAAGCTTCGCTCTGGACGAATCTGAGGCGGAAGATTTAGCTGATCTCACTGCAGTATTTGTCTATCTGAAGAATGACTGTGGCTACCAGTCGTTACCAGATGCACAGATTCGTCGGGCCCTGGTGTTTTATGCCCGACAAAACAGTTGGAACCTCACTAATTATGACGATTTTAACATGCGTTTATTAGGTGAAGAGAGTTACCGGGACCTGAGTGGTATCGCTATTGCCAATGATAAAAAATGTAAACTGCTCGCCCGCGATGCGCTCAGTTTACTCGCCTGGGTGAAGTAGCGTTCTCTTAATTCCAATTAACCTGATACAGGTCGTGCAACCCTTTACAGAGTTAGCTATCATAGCGCGCCTGTTTTTCATCACTGTTATGAGGAAGGAGAGCCCCACCATGGCCGAAAAAGAGATCTGGTATGAGACTCTGCACCCCGGGTTCGGACAATATTTTTCTGTCGATCAGCTACTTTATCGCGAAAAAACGGCTCATCAGGATTTGATCATTTTTGAGAACAGCGAACTCGGCCGCGTTATGGCGCTGGATGGCGTAGTTCAGACCACAG
Source organism: Anthoptus insignis (assembly GCA_022318365.1). Classification (NCBI taxonomy): domain Eukaryota; kingdom Metazoa; phylum Arthropoda; class Insecta; order Lepidoptera; family Hesperiidae; genus Anthoptus; species Anthoptus insignis. Next base: position 3,530 of record DWRH01000126.1, read on the forward strand.
AGCGTGATGAGTTTATCTATCATGAAATGATGACACATGTACCACTCTTTGCCCACGGTAATGCAAAACGCGTTCTGATTATCGGGGGTGGCGATGGTGCAATGCTGCGCGAAGTGTCTCGCCATCGCTCGGTAGAACACATCACCATGGTCGAAATTGATGCCGGTGTCGTTACATTCTGCCAGCAGTACTTACCTGCACACAGTGCCGGTGCCTATGACGATGCACGCCTGCAACTGGTGATTGATGATGGTGTTAATTTCGTCCGTCACTGCCAGGAAAAATTCGATGTGATTATATCTGACTGCACTGATCCTATCGGACCTGGTGAAAGTTTATTCACCTCAGAATTTTATCAGGGATGTCAGCGCTGCCTTAATGAAAATGGCATCTTCGTGGCGCAGAATGGTGTCTGCTTTTTACAACAGGAAGAAGCGGTCAACAGCCATCGTAAACTCAGTCATTACTTTACTGATGTCAGTTTCTACCAGGCGGCAGTTCCTACCTATTATGGCGGTATCATGACTTTTGCCTGGGCGACGAATCAGCCAGCACTACGCCAGCTGGACATCGCAACACTTACATCACGTGTCGAGGCTGCGCAACTTTCCTGTCGCTATTATAACCCGGCGATTCATACAGGCAGCTTCGCATTGCCACAATATCTGTTAAATGCGCTGGCGCGTTAACCCGCCATACCGGAGGTGAAATAAATTGCATAAGCTAAAACTACATGGCTTCAATAACCTGACGAAAAGCCTGAGTTTTTGTATCTATGATATCTGTTACGCCAGTACCGATGCAGAGCGTGACGGTTATATTGCCTATATTGATGAGCAGTACAATGCCAATCGTCTGACCGAAATCCTGACTGAAACTTGTGCCATCATTGGTGCCAATGTACTTAATATCGCCAGGCAGGATTATGAACCACAAGGGGCTAGTGTCACTATCCTCGTCAGCGAAGAACCCGTCGACCCCGAAGATATCGATAACTCTGAACACCCGGGCCCCCTGCCCGACTCGGTGGTGGCCCATCTGGATAAAAGCCATATTTGTGTACACACTTATCCTGAGAGTCATCCCCAGGGGGGATTATGTACCTTCCGTGCTGATATTGAAGTCTCGACCTGTGGTGTTATCTCACCGCTAAAAGCATTGAATTACCTGATTCATCAGCTGGAGTCAGATATTGTCACCATTGACTACCGTGTGCGTGGTTTTACCCGTGATGTGAAAGGTGTGAAGCATTTCATCGATCACGAGATCAACTCTATTCAGAATTTTATGTCGGAAGATATGAAAGCGATGTATGACATGGTCGATGTCAATGTTTACCAGGAAAATATCTTTCATACAAAAATGTTATTGAAAGAATTCGAGCTGAAACATTACCTGTTCAATACACCGCCCGAATCATTGACTGCTCAGGAACACAAACGTATCACTGACCTTCTCTGGAAGGAGATGCGTGAGATCTACTACGGACGAAATATCCCGGCTATCGGCCTGAAGACGTAACCTTAACGGGTGCAGTTTTACTGCCATGTCATGAGTGCATCCTGTCAGGGATGCACGCTTTTACCGTGACAGAGCAAAATTACGCCAGGCGGCGATCAATTGCAGAAAATCAGTCAGACCACAAAATGCCAGACTCTCTTCATCGTAGTAACATAGCCCTTCCTCAATCTCCTGCTCAGCGAAGTTGAGTACATTAGCCCGAATCATTACCTCTTCTTCATCCAGTAGCAGGCTATATTCATGACCTGTGTGCTGCCACTGCCGTTCGCTTCCCTGTACACTTTGCGCGCCAGCCAGTACCTCATCCAGTAATGCCGGGTTACTGGCTACCTCTTCATTGAACCATTGCCCGATCACCTCGTGTCCCATCGACATACGCACCAGAACTTTGCCTGTGATATCACTTAAAAATTCATAGTCCATGTTCCTCTCCTTTATTATGCAGAACATAATCCACACACACGCTCAGCAATAGAAAAAGGGAGGCATCGCCTCCCTGAAAAAGTAAACTGCTTTCGATCACAATGTGGTCTGAAATATCACACTACCGGCTTTATCAGTGTAATTACTCAGTTGATCAAAGTTGAGATAACGATAGGTATCCTCTGCACTCTTATCTACCTGGGCCATAAACTGCTGATACTCTTCCGGTGTAGGTAATTTACCCAGAAGTGAAGCCACCGCCGCCAGCTCTGCCGACGCAAGATAGACATTCGCGCCATTACCCAGACGATTAGGGAAATTACGCGTTGAAGTCGACACCACCGTCGCACTATCAGCAACACGCGCCTGGTTACCCATACAAAGTGAACATCCGGGGATCTCGACACGAGCACCACTATTACCAAATACGCTGTAGTAGCCCTCTTCGGTAAGCTGCGCGGCATCCATACGGGTAGGTGGGGCTACCCATAAACGGGTGGGTAACTGACCTTTATGACTATCGAGCAATTTCCCGGCAGCACGGAAATGTCCAATATTCGTCATGCAGGAGCCGATGAATACCTCATCAATGGCTGTACCCTGCACGTCAGAAAGCCAGCGTGCATCATCCGGATCATTCGGTGCACATAAGATAGGCTGAGTGATTTCCGCCAGATCAATGTCAATAACTGCGGCATAATCGGCATCGGCATCCGCTTCCAGTAATTGCGGGTCAGCCAGCCATTTTTCCATGGCCTCGATACGCCGCTGTAACGTACGGATATCACCGTAGCCTTCGGCAATCATCCATTTCAGCAACACAATATTTGACTGCAGATACTCAATAATCGGTGCTTTATCCAGTTTAATGGTACAACCAGCAGCAGAACGCTCTGCCGAGGCATCTGATAATTCAAAAGCCTGCTCTACTTTCAAATCAGGCAAACCTTCAATTTCCAGAATTCGTCCGGAGAATATATTCTTTTTGCCTTTTTTCTCTACGGTCAGCAAACCCTGTTTAATGGCATACAAAGGAATAGCGTGTACCAGATCGCGCAGGGTGATACCTGGTGCCATCTTACCTTTAAAACGAACCAGAACTGACTCTGGCATATCCAGAGGCATCACACCGGTAGCGGCGGCAAACGCCACCAGTCCTGAACCAGCAGGAAATGATATCCCTATTGGGAAACGTGTATGCGAATCACCACCAGTCCCCACCGTGTCAGGTAACAGCATGCGGTTCAACCAACTGTGGATAATGCCGTCACCAGGACGCAGTGAAACACCACCACGGTTCATAATGAAGTCAGGTAATGTATGGTGGGTGACCACATCGACAGGCTTGGGATAAGCAGCAGTATGGCAGAAGGATTGCATCACTAAATCAGCAGAAAAACCGAGACATGCTAAATCTTTCAATTCATCACGCGTCATTGGTCCGGTGGTATCCTGAGATCCAACCGAGGTCATCTTAGGTTCACAATAGGCACCGGGTCTTATCCCGTTCGTACCACAAGCTCGCCCGACCATTTTTTGTGCCAGAGAAAAACCACGCGGGCTTTCAGCAACATCTTTTGCATGGCGGAAGACCTCACTCTCAGGTAGCCCTAATGCCTGACGCGCTTTCGCTGTCAATCCACGACCAATAATCAGTGGAATTCGTCCCCCTGCACGTACTTCATCAAGCAGAACATCGGTTTTCAACTCAAAGGTCGCCAGGATCTCACCCGTGTGGTGGTCTCTGACCTCTCCCTGATAAGGGAATATATCAATCACATCACCCATGCTCAACTTGTCAACGTCTACTTCAATGGGGAGTGCGCCAGCATCTTCCATTGTATTGAAGAAGATCGGAGCAATCTTTCCACCCAGTACCACGCCACCACCGCGCTTATTAGGTACAAAGGGAATGTCTTCACCCATAAACCATAATACTGAATTGGTAGCTGATTTACGCGACGAGCCTGTACCTACCACATCACCGACATAAGCGAGGGGAAAACCCTTCGCTTGTAAAGCTTCAATCTGTTTGATCGGGCCAACATTACCTGGCTCATCCGGCTCAATGCCTTCACGGGCCATTTTCAGCATGGCCAGGGCATGCAAAGGAATATCAGGACGCGACCAGGCATCGGGGGCAGGTGAAAGATCATCGGTGTTGGTTTCACCGGTGACTTTAAATACAGTGACAGTGAGTTTATCAGCCAGCGAAGGACGGGAAAGAAACCACTCAGCATTTGCCCAGGCTTCTACGACCTGACGTGCAAAGGGATTACCGGCCTTAACCTTCTCTTCAACGTCATAAAAACTGTCAAACATCAGCAGAGTGTGGCTCAGCGCGCTAACCGCACCGGGTGCCAGCGAGGAATTATCAAGTGCGTCAATTAATGCATGAATGTTGTAGCCGCCCTGCATAGTACCCAACAACTCAATCGCTCGCTCAGGGGTCACCAGTGGAGAAAATGCCTCACCTTTGGCCACTGCGGCAAGAAAACCTGCTTTAACATAAGCCGCCTCATCAACACCTGGCGGTACGCGGTTTTCCAGCAGGTCGAGCAAAAAGACTTCTTCCCCCGCAGGAGGCGTTTTTAATAGTTCAACCAGCGCAGCCATTTGAGCAGCGTCTAATGGTTTAGGCACGATCCCCTGAGCTGCACGCTCAGCAACGTGCTTACGATATTCTTCTAGCACGACGTTCTCCTTGCTCACATTGTCAATAACACAGCGAATATTATTAGAGAATAGTTTTTCTCAGTACTGTTCCAGGAAGAGAGATTGATGGCTTATTTCCTTGAACTTGCACCGATGAGGGCAAAAAGCGCACTGACGGCCATCACCGGCGCACGCTTTAGTTTAATAGCAAACAAAATAACCTAATCCACAGAAACTGACAAAGACTATGATGGCGGCGCTGTTGCAGCCAGCATAGCAGGATTTTTATATACTGTTAATGTGTTTACAGAGCAGTAACAGCGTTCGTCATGACGAAAAATGAGCCGTAAAAACGCCACAATACCTTTTGTGCGAAGAGAGGATTTTACGCTTACTATTTAGAAGCTTAACCTCACTGCCAGCAGGGCGTTGGGAATACTCCTTTAACGCTTTACAAGGTTGACCTGCGCTATCGATCCGTTAAACTCATTCCCTTCTCATTGATTAGATGTTTTTACTGCTCTGCTGATTTTTCAGTGTGTTGATAAAAAAACCGACTCAATGATACTCGTAATTTATTTCAATGATCAGGAACCTTCATGGCAAGCTACGTCGATAAATCGTTAACACGCAACGAAACTATAATAGTCAGAGCGCAAATCTCCTGGATACCTTCTATTTTCCCTCTTTTCCTCGGTGTTATTTTACTGGCAGCCTCAGGAATTGGCCTGCTCATCATCATCTACACTGTTATTTCAGTCTACTCGACTGAACTGGCACTGACTAATCAACGTATCATTGCTAAAACTGGCTTCATCAGAAGAAGCTCTGTAGAACTGAGATTAGGGAAAGTAGAAAGTGTCTATGTTGATCAAGGCATTTTCGGCCGACTGTTTAATTACGGTTCGATTTACATCCGCGGTACTGGCGGCACCAATACGCCAATTCCACGAATAAAAAATCCGATGGAATTCAGGTCGATTGTTAATAATCATCTGGAGGAAGTCTATGCCGAACAGGATAGTCGCAATCGCTAAGCATTGATTGATTTAGCATCACAACAGATGCGGCTCGCAACATATTCACGGTCAGGCGCGCCGTATCAATCTATTACTAAGCACCCCGGCGCTTCAGTGAATAAACGTACTTTTTACCCTTGCTGACAACAAAAAATAAGATACCCAAATTAGCGTGACAATCAGCATTTTAAAAACCGGCTTTAGCGACTCATAACTCAGCAACGTATCACCAAACAGATGATTAGTGACCAGGCCATCAATCAGAATCGCCGCTGACACCAGACAAATAAACAAGATGGACAGTGATGGCACCGCTCTTTTTTTCTTCAAATACATGATAACTAACACTAATGCATAAGCAACAATCAGTACATTAACTATCGTTACAATAATGAAATAGAGTCTGAAATCATTATTCATTTGTTGATAGTAACGCTGCATAACAGTGATATTACCCAGTAATGAGCGCCCAAAAAGATAGAGTGTTAAAAACAGTACCAGCAATGGTAAATAGAGCAAGCCGCCGATTTTTTTATCCGCCCTGACTGCACATTGATTACACAACTTCTGCTCCTGAGGCACCTCAGTTGAACAGGTCGGACAATACCTTTTCATCATTTTTCTCTTACTGTCCATTATCAGTCATATCATATTTATCTCCCGACATGATAAATCATGGCTCTCATGCTTCTTCATGCCGGGTATACCTCAACAGCCTGATGTACAAAACACCCCATCAGTTAACCTTAAAAACAACGGTTGGATGACTTCGTTTATCCCATCTCTTTATGCTACAGGGAAAAAAGCACACAACTTATTGCCATCAGGATCACGTAAATAAGCCAGATATTTTTTTCCTGCTGGCGTTTCACGAATACCGGGTGGCGATTCAATAGCCAGTCCACCATGCGCCACACCTTGTTTATGCCACTCATCAACGGCATCACTGGAGGCGAGTAAAAAACCGATCGTTCCACCATTAGCAAACGATGCTGACTGACCATCGACGGGTGCCCCGACAATAAAACGCTGTCCATCTTTCGACCAGAGACAACGGCCTTTTCCATCCACATACGCATCATCTGCACCAATAACGGCAAACAGCGCATCGTAAAATGCCCGTGCTTTATTAATATCATTAGTGCCGACCATTACATGACTAAATAACATATCGCCTCTCGGTATTATCGCTCGTTTCAGGATTAAAAGATGGTTTACTTTCAGCAGTCTACTCTCCCTCGGTTAGCAGAAACAGTAAAAAATCATACTGTCGCTTTTTCCCGGGGAAATCGCAAAAAAAAGACCCGTAATGCTACGGGTCTTGATGGTCTCATCCGGATGCTGACGATACTGGCAGCGAAGATGACTATTTTTTCTTAGCCTTGGGATTAGGCAGGTCAGTAATACTACCTTCAAAAATCTCTGCCGCAAGACCGACTGATTCATGCAATGTAGGGTGTGCATGGATAGTCAGGGCAATATCTTCGGCATCACAACCCATCTCAATTGCCAGGCCAATTTCACCTAACAATTCACCACCGTTAGTACCAACAATAGCACCACCGATTATCTGATGTGTTTCTTTATCAAAGATAAGTTTAGTCATACCATCAGCGCAGTCAGAAGCAATGGCACGACCAGAAGCAGCCCATGGGAAGGTGGCAGTCTCATAACTGATTCCCTTCTCTTTGGCCTCTTTCTCTGTCACACCTACCCAGGCAACTTCCGGTTCGGTATAAGCGATAGATGGAATCACTTTTGGATCAAAGTAATGTTTTTTGCCCGCGATAACTTCGGCAGCGACGTGACCTTCATGAACCCCTTTATGCGCCAGCATTGGCTGACCGACAATATCGCCGATTGCATAAATGTGCGGTACGTTGGTACGTAACTGTTTATCCACATGGATAAAGCCACGATCATCCACTTCGACACCCGCTTTACCGGCATCGAGGTTTTTACCATTTGGCACACGGCCAATTGCCACCAGTACCGCATCGTAACGCTGTGGACCTTCCGGGGCTTTTTTACCTTCCATCGTGACATAAATACCATCAGGCTTCGCCTCGACGGCAGTCACTTTAGTTTCCAGCATCAGGTTAAACTGTTTGCTAATACGTTTGGTAAAGACTTTTACCACATCTTTATCCGCAGCAGGGATCACCTGATCAAACATCTCAACCACGTCAATCTGCGAACCTAACGCATGGTACACCGTCCCCATCTCAAGGCCGATAATACCACCGCCCATTACCAGCATCCGCTCAGGTACGTCTTTCAATTCCAGCGCATCAGTAGAATCCCATACACGAGGATCTTCATGAGGAATAAAAGGTAACTGTATAGGTCTTGAACCTGCGGCAATGATCGCATTATCAAAGGTGATTGTGGTGGCACCATTTTCGCCTTCCACTGTCATGGTATTGGCACCAGTAAATTTACCAAAACCGTTCACCACCTTCACTTTGCGACCTTTCGCCATCGCGGCCAGTCCGCCAGTGAGCTGGTTAATCACTTTCTCTTTCCAGCCACGGATTTTATTGATGTCGGTCTGTGGCTTGCCAAACACGATACCGTGCTCTTCAAGTGCACGTGCTTCTTCAATCACTTTTGCCACATGCAGCAACGCTTTAGAAGGGATACAACCAACATTCAGGCAGACTCCCCCCAGAGTGCTGAAACGCTCAACGATGATCGTTTCCAGTCCCAGGTCGGCACAGCGGAAAGCCGCTGAGTAACCCGCAGGCCCTGCGCCCAGTACCACGACCTGAGTTTTGATTTCTGTACTCATCATGACCTCTTGGTTATTCCGGTGATCCTTGTCTGTCCGGCCCGGCCAATACCCGCTTACCGGAACAGTATGTTCACCTGGCGATAGTTATCACCGACTTTTACAGATCATATGCCGTCTGTAAACGTTATGATGATAAAAATCTCCTCTTTGATATCAGCGAATCATTACTACGCAGACTGGCTGATGCCAGTCTGCCATCACTTACATCACCAGACGACGAATATCACCCATCAACGTCGCTATATAGGCTGCAAAGCGTGCACCTGCAGCACCATCAATGACCCGATGGTCGAAAGAGAGTGACAATGGCAACATTAGCCGCGGCACGAACTCTTTACCATTCCATACCGGCTCCATAGCCGATTTAGACACACCGAGAATGGCCACTTCAGGTGCATTGACGATAGGCGTAAACGCCGTGCCACCAATACCGCCGAGGCTGGAAATAGTGAAACATCCACCCTGCATGTCGCCAGCGGTTAATTTACCATCTCTGGCTTTCTTAGAGATAACCGCCAGTTCCTGAGAAAGCTCGACAATGCCTTTTTTATTGACGTCTTTAAAGACCGGCACGACCAAACCGTTCGGGGTATCTACCGCAACACCGATATTGATGTATTTCTTCAGCGTCAGTTTCTGAGCATCTTCCGACAGTGAACTGTTAAAACGTGGAAACTCCTCCAGTGCTTTCGCAGCGGCTTTCATTATGAATACCAGCGGCGTTACCTTCAAATCGAGTTTCTTTTTCGCAGCTTCATCATTTTGCTGCTTACGGAACGCTTCAACATCGGTGATATCGGCTTTGTCATGTTGAGTAACATGCGGGATAACCACCCAGTTACGGCTCAGGTTAGCACCAGAAATTTTCTGAATGCGTCCCATCTCGACTTCTTCGATCTCACCAAATTTGCTGAAATCGACTTTCGGCCATGGCAGCATGCCCGGTAAACCACCAGAAGTTGCAGCCGGTGCACTCTCTGCACGTTTAACCGCGTCTTTGACATAAGCCTGAACATCTTCTTTCAGGATACGTCCTTTACGACCAGTGCCCTTCACTTTCGCCAGGTTAACACCGAACTCACGTGCCAGACGACGAATAACCGGTGTCGCATGAACATAAGCATCATTCTCAACGAATTCACCCGTGGTTGTCGCTTTAGCCGGTACAGATGCAGCGGCGGCTGGTTTCGCTGCCGGTGCTGCCGGTGCCACAGACTGCGCAGCTGGTGGCGCCGCTGGCGCTGGGGCGGCACCTTCTACCGTGAAGCGCATAATTGGAGTACCGGTTTTCACCCGATCGCCAATAGCAATCGTAATTTCTTTGACGACACCGGCAAAAGGTGCGGGTACTTCCATTGACGCTTTATCACCTTCGACGGTAACCAGTGATTGTTCGGCTGCAACGTTATCACCTACTTTGACCAGGATTTCCGTCACTTCCACTTCATCGCTACCGATATCCGGCACATCAACCTGCTTCTCACCACCAGCAGCAGCTGGCGCAGCTGCCACAGGCGCTTCAGCTGCAGGTGCAGCTGTATTCTGAGCACCACCACTGGTGGTAAAGATCATGATCAGTGAACCTGTGCTCACTTTATCGCCAGTTGCGATCTTGATCTCTTTTACGGTACCTGCAAAGGGAGCCGGAACTTCCATTGACGCTTTATCACCTTCAACGGTAAGTAACGACTGTTCAGCCTCTACCTGATCACCGACTTTTACCATAATTTCAGTGACTTCGACCTCATCAGCACCGATATCCGGTACATTGACCTGCTTTTCTTCACCTGCTGCCGTTGCAGGCGTGGGTTGCGCCTGTTGTAGTTCGGAAGCAGAAACGGCAGGTGATGCCGTTGCAGTATCAAAGACCATAATTAACGTTCCGGTCGCCACTTTATCGCCAGTAGCCACTTTGATCTCTTTTACCACTCCTGCCTGTGGAGAAGGTACTTCCATTGATGCTTTATCACCTTCAACGACCAACAGTGATTGTTCAGCATCAACCTTATCCCCCACCTTAACCAGGATTTCTGTCACTTCTACTTCGTCAGCACCAATATCCGGTACGTGGATTTCAATAGACATTCTTTCTTACCTCTTATGCCAGGCGTGGGTTAACTTTATCGGCATCGATATTGAATTTGGTGATTGCATCAGCCACCACACTCTTCTCGATTTCACCCCGTTTAGCCAGCTCACCCAATGCGGCAACCACCACATAAGATGCATCCACCTCAAAGTGATGACGCAGATTTTCACGGCTATCGGAACGACCGAAACCATCAGTACCCAGAACACGGTAGTCGCTGGCAGGAATAAAGGTACGGATCTGTTCAGCAAACAGTTTCATGTAATCAGTAGATGCCACGGCAGGCGCATCATTCATTACCTGAGCAACATAAGGAATACGAGGTTCTGCAGTTGGATGCAGCATATTCCAACGCTCACAGTCCTGACCATCACGTGCCAGTTCAGTAAATGAAGTTACGCTGTATACGTCTGATCCCACACCATACTCTTTAGCGAGGATTTCTGCCGCTTCACGGACATGGCGTAAAATTGAGCCAGAACCGAGTAACTGTACTTTACCTTTGTTACCTTCCAGCGTATCCAGTTTGTAGATACCTTTGCGGATACCCTCTTCAGCACCCTGAGGCATCGCTGGCATGTGGTAATTTTCGTTTAGTGTGGTGATGTAGTAGTAGATATTTTCCTGAGCTTCACCATACATCCGTACTAAACCGTCATGCATGATCACTGCAACTTCATAAGCATAAGCAGGATCATAAGAGATACAGTTAGGAATTGTCAGAGACTGAATGTGGCTGTGACCATCTTCATGCTGCAACCCTTCACCGTTCAGTGTAGTACGACCTGATGTACCACCGACCAGGAAGCCACGCGCCTGCTGATCACCAGCCGCCCAACAAAGATCGCCAATACGCTGGAAACCGAACATTGAGTAGTAGATATAGAACGGAATCATAGGCAGGTTATTCGTACTGTACGACGTTGCTGCTGCCAGCCACGATGCACCCGCACCCAGCTCATTGATCCCTTCCTGCAGGATCTGGCCTTTTTCATCTTCTTTGTAGTACGCCACTTGCTCACGGTCCTGCGGCGTATACTGTTGGCCATTCGGACTGTAAATACCAATCTGACGGAATAAACCTTCCATACCAAACGTACGTGCTTCATCAGCAATGATAGGCACCAGACGATCTTTAATTGAAGGATTTTTCAGCATTACATTCAGGGCACGCACAAATGCAATCGTGGTAGAGATCTCTTTGTTTTGCTCTTCGAGTAATGAGCTGAAATCTTCCAGTGCTGGCAGGTTCAGCGTTTCACTAAACTCAGCCTGACGGGTTGGCAGATATCCACCCAGTTTTTCACGCTGCGCATGCAGATAGGTGTGCTCTTCAGAACCTTTTTCAAAGGTGACATAAGGCAGTTTTTCAATATCAGCATCAGCGACAGGCACATTGAAACGGTCA
>DWRH01000127.1:0-15200 GCA_022318365.1 Anthoptus insignis
GGCACTTGGTATGTCGTCAATCTATTTATCATAAAACACAATCAACCGATTGTTTTTCATTCAGTTGTTATGATGATGAGTTACGCCACAAGCAACTCTTACCCTTTTTCATCACCAGATCGAGCCGCGACTCATGCGCAGCGATCTCTTCAGCACTGGCCATCACAACTTTTAAACCACTGGTCGGTCGGGTAATACGAGCTACCTGATCACTGACGGATGCTGAACGCCGCTCACCTTCGCTGCTGAAAGACAGAGAGGTCTGTCCCCCGGTCATAGTCAGAAAAACATCAGCAAGGATCTCCGCATCCAGCAACGCGCCGTGTAAAGTACGTTTGCTGTTGTCTATATCATAACGCGAGCAGAGTGCATCAAGGCTGTTTCGTTTACCGGGGAACAACTTGCGCGCCATCGCCAGGCTATCGACAACATGGCAAAAGGTTTCCGTTTTCGGTAGCTCCCGGGAAAGTTTGGCGAATTCATAATCAATAAAACCGATATCAAACGATGCATTATGGATAATCAATTCAGCCCCGCGAATATAGTCGATAAAGCCATCGACTATCTCAGCAAAAGTGGGTTTATCCAGCAAAAATTCATCGGCAATCCCATGTACCATAAAAGCTTCAGGATCGACCAGACGATCCGGCTTCAGATAAACATGATAATTATTTCCGGTCAGACGCCGGTTGACTACCTCAACCGCACCAATTTCTATGATACGGTGCCCTTCATAGTGCGCACCAACCATATTCATCCCGGTTGTTTCGGTATCAAGAACGACCTGACGTGTTGTATTTACTGTGCTCATCGTTTCCGTTTTATGTCAGACTTAGCGTTTTACTCAGAGAGTTTACCAGAGATGCTTAAACAGGTAGAAATTTTCACAGACGGTTCGTGTCTGGGCAATCCAGGCCCTGGCGGATATGCCGCTATCTTGCGCTATGGCGAACATGAAAAAAACCTCAGTGAAGGCTTTTTTCTAACTACCAACAATCGTATGGAACTGATGGCAGCTATCGCCGCACTGGAAGCACTAAAACAACCCTGTGAAATCGTTCTGAGCACCGATAGCCAATATGTTCGCCAGGGAATCACCCGCTGGATCCATAACTGGAAAACACGCGGCTGGAAAACCAGTGATAAAAAAGAAGTGAAAAATGTCGATTTATGGCAACGATTAGATAAAGCACTTCATCAACATGTCATCAACTGGCAATGGGTAAAAGGCCATGCCGGACACAGCGAAAATGAACGTTGCGATGAACTGGCCCGCCATGCAGCAGGTAACCCCACCAAAGAGGATAAAGGTTATCAGTCATCATCATGAGTTATGTTGAGATCACGACAGCGGCTCACCGCACCGACTGCTGGCGTGAACGGACGTTGCAAACAGCTTTTTTTCGCCGGAATACGCGTCAGCGGAAACGTGCGTTTACGCGCCACAATAACACTTAAACAGCCGAATGCCGGGAAGTAAGCGCTGCCTGCGCCTCCCTCTGCCTGATACCAGGGCAGAACCTGAAATCGCGTTCGATGTATTACCTGATAATTCAGCAGCTGCAACCAATCCATCATCCGCATCTGGCTAAACATTTTGCCATTCCATGGTAAACGACAATGCAACCCGGGTAATAATTTGCCAGCACCGAGAATACTCAGGGGGTTGAAACCGCTGAGAATTATCCAGCCATCATCAATTAAAACCCGATCGACTTCACGTAGCACGGCGTGAGGATCCTCACTCCACGTCAGACAGTGCGCCAGTAAACAGGCGTCAACTGATTTGCTACTGAAAGGTAGACTGTAGGGCTGAGCGATAATCTGTAGGTTCTTGCCAGCAGGGGCCACATTAACCTGATGCGTTATCGCACAACCTGTGGTGTCAATTTCGCAGCTTAATGCACCTATTTTTAGTAGATGATATCCAAACATTTTACTCAGACTGGGTTGAAGATGGCGCGTCAGGGTCTGGCGATAAAACTCACCCCACGGCATGTCACTCCAGCTTTCAGGTTGCCGGGCGACCGGACGTAACTTCCAGGATTTCATCTCCGCAACTCCATTATCAGCGCATGATGCTGGCAGGTAGAGACCAGATTTTCAGTCTATTGACACCAGCAGAACACCGCTTTCTCAGCTATGCTGTCAGAAAACAAACAGGTATTCTGTTGCTGTCACTTCTTTAACACAGTGCAACACACGACCCCACAACGCAACTAAACCGACTATTTAACCAGTGAGGCTTTGATGAAGCTTACCAGCATTCCCGCGCTACAGGATAACTACATCTGGTTTTTGCACGATAATAACCAGCAGTGCATCATTATCGATCCCGGCGAAGCGGCTCCGGTCATAGCGTATTGCCAGCAACAACAGTGGAAACCTGTCGCTGTGCTCCTGACACACCATCATGCTGACCACACTGCGGGGGTGATGAGCTTACAAGAGCACTACCCTCAACTCGTGGTTTATGGTCCTGAGGAAACCCTCAGTAAAGGGACTACTCATGTCGTTCATCCTGGTGATCAGGTGCAGTTATGTGGACAGATATTCACCATAACCGCTGCGCCAGGTCACACTTTAGGACACATCTTATACTACAGCAAACCTTACTTATTTTGTGGAGATACGATGTTTTCCTCTGGCTGCGGAAGACTTTTTGAAGGGGATGCAAAACAAATGAATCATGTTTTTCAATATATTAATAGCTTGCCTGATGATACGCTAATTTGTTGTGCGCATGAATATACATTAAGTAATCTGCGGTTTTCTAATGCTCTGTTACCTGAAAACCAGGATATTAATGATTACTACTTAAAAATTAAATCATTACGCGAGAAAAACCATAGTTCACTACCCAGCACACTGGCAATTGAGCGAAAAGTGAACCCTTTTCTGATGCTCCATGATATTGATTTACTTAATAGTTTAGATATCAAACCTGAAACTAAAGCAGACTGGGAAGTCTTCGCTGCGCTACGCCAGAAGAAAGATCAGTTTTAATTTTAAGGTTGTGTTGACAAGCCAGGGCAAGTATAGTTGCTCGTCTTTTAATCTACAGATTGACCCAAACCATGAAGGCTAAAGCGATATTATTCGCCTCCGTCATGTTAGCAGGATGTCAGGCGCAGCAAACAAATGCCTATATTCCGGAACAACATGCACAGAGTTTGTCCTCAGTCAGTCAAAATGAAAGTCTTGAAGAGACAGATGCACTGTTATCATCACGCTGGCAGGATGATGGGACCAGTGCGACACAGAATAAAAACCTGTGGAATTTCATTAGTCATGAACTGAAGATGAAAGTTCCGGAAAACTCCCGGATACGCGAACAAAAACAAAAATTTTTAAAAAATAAGAGCTATCTCCACGATGTAACATTACGGGCTGAGCCGTATATGTACTGGATTATCGAGCAGATAAAGCAACGAAAAATGCCGATGGAACTGGTACTACTACCCATAGTGGAGAGTGCTTTTGATCCCCATGCCACTTCTGGTTCTGATGCCGCAGGCATCTGGCAGATTGTGCCACAGACGGGACGCAATTATGGCCTCAAGCAGACGCAGTGGTATGACGGGCGCCGCGATATCGTGGCATCGACTAAAGCGGCTCTGGATATGATGGCACGCTTGAATCCGATGTTTAATGGTGACTGGCTGTTGACAGTAGCGGCTTACAATAGTGGTGAAGGCCGGGTGCTGAAAGCGATTGAAACCAATCGGGCACAGGGTAAACCAACAGATTTCTGGTCACTTTCTCTACCACGGGAAACTACGCTCTATGTGCCGAAAATGTTGGCACTAAGTGAACTGCTCAAGAATAACTCCCGGTATGGTATTCGCTTGCCAACACCGAACGAAACACGAGCGCTGGCGCGTGTGGATATAGGTAAACCCATCGCCCTGACTCAGGCCGCCAGGATGGCCGGAATACCGCTCAGTAAACTAAAAAATTACAATGCGGGCTACAAACAGGGGAGTACCGGCAAAGGTGGACCGCATTATATTATGGTGCCTAAATCGAATGCCGAGCGGTTGCGTAACTCATTGGCCAGTGGTGAAATCGCTGCGATTCAGCCTCAGGTTGAAATGATATCGGGTAACGGTTACACCGTGCGCAGTGGCGATACATTATCCACCATTGCTCGTCGGTTAAATATCCCGGTTAAAACCTTGCAACAAGCCAATAACCTGCGTGGTGTAGCGATAAAACCAGGTCAGGTCTTGAAGACTGATAACGGTATGACGCTCCCGACACTCGCTCGGGCAAACAACGGCATTGTTTATAAAGTACGTAAAGGTGATTCACTGGCCAGCATTGCACGCCGTCATGGTGTCAACCTGAAAGATATGCAGCGCTGGAACAGTCGTGTTGCCAAAATACTGAAACCGGGTGACCAGGTGACACTGTTTGTGAAGAACAGTATCGGACCTGACAGTTGATCATCGCCCGCATAATCAAAAAAAACCGGCCAGATGGCCGGTTTTTTTATTGCCGTAATAATCGCAATCCGTTTGCCACTACCAGTAAACTGGCACCCACATCAGCAAAAACTGCCATCCATAAGGTACCGAAACCAACAAATGTTAAGGCTAAAAACAGCACTTTAATCCCCAAAGCTAAAGTAATATTTTGTACCAGTACCCGCCAGGTACTTCTGGACAGTTGTACAAATGCCGGAATTTTGCGTAGATCATCATCCATTAGCGCAACGTCAGCCGTTTCTATCGCGGTATCGGTTCCCATTGATCCCATGGCAAAACCGATATCTGCCGTGGCGAGGGCGGGTGCATCATTGATGCCATCGCCTACCATGCCCGTCAGCGAAATCTTGCGCAATTGCCCGACCACATGTTGCTTATCTTCTGGCAACTGATTACCACGTGCCTGATCTATACCAACCTGTGATGCGATGCTATCTGCCGTATGTTGATTATCACCGGAGAGCATGACGGTTCTGATGCCCAGTTGATGTAGCTGCCTGATCGCCTCGCGGCTACTCTCTTTCACGCTGTCAGCGACGGCAAATAATCCACACCATTGTGTATCATCACTGAGCAGTACGACCGTTTTCCCCTCACGTTCCAGTAATTGCAAGGTATCCAGCAATTCTTCAGAACAGGATAAATAGGCTTCTGTCAGGCGCAGATTACCCAGTGCATATTTTTTTCCGCCAATCGTTCCCTGTACGCCACGTCCGGGAATAATGGTAACATCCTCAACGTGCCGGGTAACCACATCAGTGGATGCCTTAACAATAGCCTGAGAAACCGGATGATCGGTATAACTGGCAAGACTGGCGGCAATAGAACGGATGTCACTCACCGGTAAACGATTCAGCACCTGCATATCGGTCTGTACCGGTTTTCCCCACGTAAGCGTACCGGTTTTATCCAGTGCCAGGGTTTTCATCTTACGCCCCTGTTCAAGATAAATTCCGCCTTTAATCAGGATCCCTTTTCGGGCGGCAGAAGTGAGACCACTAACCACCGTAACCGGCGTCGAAATAACCAGGGCACAAGGACAAGCGATAACTAACATCACCAGTGCCTTATAGACCCACTCCTGCCAGCTGCCCGCAAAAAAGAGCGGGGGTAACAGTGCAATAGCCAGCGCGGTTAGCAGCACAAAAGGGGTGTAGATTTGCGCAAAACGATCGACAAAACGCTGTGTGACTGCTTTATTGTTTTGTGCCTTCCCGACCGTACGAATGATACGTGCCAGGGTAGTACTCTCAGCACCGGCAAGTACTTTGTACTCCACAACTCCGCTCTGATTGATAGTGCCGGCAAATACCTGATCTCCCACCGACTTATCGACGGGCATGCTTTCTCCGGTAATCGGGGCCTGATTAATGGTTGTCTTTCCGTTGATAATTTCACCGTCGAGACCGATACGTTCCCCTGGTCTGGCTCTGACCACTGCCTGCAGAGGCACTGCGTGAATCTCCTCTTCACGCCATGTGCCATCTGCCTGCTGTACTGCTACGGTCTCCGGCACCAGATTCATTAGAGCACTGATGGCATTACGTGCCCGGGTTAATGACTTCGCTTCAATCCATTCTGCTAGCGTGAATAGCACCATCACCATTGCCGCTTCAGGCCATTCACCTAATAACAGGGCACCGGTGACCGCAATACTCATCAATGCATTTATCGTCAGATTGCCGTGACGTATCGCTATCCAGCCCTTTTTGTAAGTATTCAGGCCACATAAAACCACTGCCAACAACGCTAACCCGGCTTCAATCCATACTGGCATTGCATTCCAGTCAGCCAGCTCAGCGCTGACCGCCGCCACCACCGCCAGTAGCAACGGCCAGTATGAGGATTTTTTCTGCGCCCTTTCCTGATGAAGAGCAGGATTTGCCCTGACTTCCGGTTCAAAGCCCAATGACCGTATTACAGCCAGAATAGCATTAAGAGCATCAGGGGTGTGGGTGACAGTTAGCACTCGCTGGATCAAATCAAATTCGAGCGCTTTGACTGAATTCAGTGGTGACAATGCTTTTCGCAGCATCCCTTCTTCAACCGGACAGTCCATCTGCATAATGCGGATGATGGATTGTCTATCATCATCGGCTATTTTTCTGTCAGGGGAAGGAGGCGAAACTGCAGAATCCTCCGGGTGATGACAGCAACAGGTGTGAGCAGTGGCATGAGAGGAAGCGGTGTCATTCTGATAGCCATTAACATCCCTGCTATTTTTAATCTGATTACTCATACGCTTTACCTTATACATTGACTATACTGGCCATTAAAAACCCTGAAGTCACTACAGGGTCAAGTTGACAAGGAGCAATGAATGAAAATTGGTGAGCTGGCAGGTAAAGCGGGCTGTGCCGTCGAAACGGTGCGTTATTACGAAAAAACCGGATTATTACCCCCGGCCTGGCGTAATCAGGAAAACAACTACCGCTGTTATGATCACAGCCATCTGGAAAAACTGTTATTCATTCGGCGCTGTCGCTCTCTGGATATGACACAGGAAGAAATAAGAGCCTTACTGCAGGCCATGAGCGACGAGAGCACGTTATGTGCACCGATTGATGCCATTATTCATGCTCATCTCAACCACGTACAACAGCGGATAACAGAATTACAACTGCTGGAAAAACAACTCAGTACACTCCATGCACATTGCCATGCGGATCGTCGGGTTGATGAGTGTGGAATTATCCGCAAGCTCACTCAGGAAGAGGATAGTCCGGTTGTCCACAGCAACTCACCAGGGGAGCAACATCCCGGCGGGGTACATACACTCTGATGCGGCTACTGTGGCGTCATTGTGGGATAAAACTCCACGCGTAGAGGATTATGGTCAGACGCCCGGGTCACCAGTACCGATGCATTCTGGACATGCATACCGCGGTAAAAGACAAAATCCAGTGGACGACCAAATGCTTTACGTCGATGATCGACGTTAAAACTCACTTCTTCAAGGTGCATATCACGTGCAAAACCATACAACGCAGTAATACGCTGTCTGCTCCATGCATTAAAATCACCAGCGAGGATTACCGGACCGGAATGAAGATGAATTTGCTCACCAATTGGCCCCAGTTGTTTACTGTAAACGTTGATCCCGAGACTGAAGTTAACCGCATGAATATTAACTACTAATAATGTCTGTCCGTGGGGAAGAGGGTATGCCGTCACCAGCGCCGATTTCGCTAACCGGGTGAGAGGTTCCCTCTCGCGCAATGGACAACAATAGACCGGATGTGCAGAAGAGAGCGTCATCACTCCTGAAGGATGCTGAGGTAAAACGAAAGCCGGTACCTGATCAGCCGCGAGATAATGGCGGGTAGCAAAACTGACCAGTTCAGGTGTCGCCTGTGCCTCCTGTAACAGGACCAGATGAGCATCCTTACCGAAATTTTGCAGTACTGACTGCCAGTCAGCACGATGCTGCTTGAAAATGTTCCACACCAAAACGCGCAATACCGGTCCTTGCATCAACGGGCTTCCTGGCGGATGCCTGTATCCCGTATGCAACAATGTTGCCGGAGCAAAGACCTGTTCAGCAGGCTGCCCGGCGGTATATCTCATAGCGTAAGTTTTCTTTCGCACAGTGTGTCATGCGTCTCGCAAAATGAATGTCAATTCCTTAGTTATAAGGGCAACCCGGCTGACTTTCAATTACCATTGAAGAATAAGCGACAAGAGAACGTAACCAAATGCGAACATATCGCCTGGCGTACTGCCTCTGTCATGATTAACACGTTAACTCTTCATCTGCTTATCACCCGGCATTAACGCAACCTTCATATTCCCCCACCACAATGCTACTGCTCTCAGAAGTCTATTCCAGCTAATCGCGGCAAAACACTATTCGATGCGAGGTATTGACGTTTATGCAGTTGTCCAGACAACCAACATCTTACACCACTCGTTACGCTGATATCGCGGCAAAACTCGAACAGGAATTAAGATCTCATTATCAAAGTGGTGACTATCTACCTGCAGAAAAAACACTGGCAGAACAGTACGGTGTCAGCCGCCATACCCTGCGTCGAGCAGTCGATCAACTGGTAGAACGAGGCTGGGTACAACGTCGCCAGGGCATCGGGGTATTGGTCCTGATGCGGCCATTCGATTATCCACTGCATGCGCAGGCACATTTCAGTCAAAATTTGGTTGATCAGGGCAGTCATCCCTCCAGTGAGAGGTTACATGCCATTATCCGCCCGGCATCTCAACATATAGCCAGCGCACTCAATATCGCCGAAGGCGAAAATGTAATACATCTTCGTACACGCCGCAGAGTCAATGGCATCGCACTGTGTCTGATTGATCACTACTTTTCTGACCTCGCATTATGGCCATTACTGCAAACCTTTACGCACGGCTCGCTCCACGACTTTTTACACCAGCATACCGCTCTCCAGTTACAACGTGCTCAGACGCGCATCAGCGCTCGTCGGGCCAGAGCCAAAGAGAGTACCGCTCTCGAACTGCCTAATCTCGCCACGTTACTGTGTGTCAGAACATTGAACAAACAGGCCTCTACCCAAAAAGTTGTTGAATATTCAGTCAGTCTGACACGGGCTGACATGATTGAACTGACAATGGAGCATTAAATGCACTTTACTACGGCTACCCGGCAGCGCTGGATGAGTGCGCTGGCGCACAGTGACCCTGATGCGTTAAACCACCACATCGCTCTGTTCCCTCTACCTGATTACCAATACCTTCGGGCACCAGAAATTGGTCTGATGCAAGTACAGGCGCGAATGGGAGGCACAGGAGATCGTTTTTTTATCGGTGATTGTACGCTGACCCGGGTTGTCGTTCGTCTGGATAATGGCCTCCAGGGCTACAGCTATGTGCTGGGGCGCGATAAACAACATGCAGCACACTGTGCGGTTTTCGATGCATTACTGCAAGACCCTGCTCATTTTGACAGGATTATGACTCAGCTCATTACCCGTCTGGAAACCACACGTAATACCACTATTGCTGCCCGTCAGAGAGCGATCAACGCCAGCAAAGTTGATTTCTTCACGCTGGTACGAGGAGATAACCTGTGAGTCTGCACACCGCCTTTACTTTTCCTGTTCAGGATGCCCAACACTGCTTTCGCCGTTTACTGAAAGCCATGAGTGAACCAGGCATTATTGTTTCTCTGCCTGCCCTGCAACATGGCTGGCCACCGCTTAGTGTGGCAACCACCAGTGTGTTACTGACGCTTGCCGATAATGATACGCCAGTCTGGTTATCGCCAGCCCTCAGTAATGATATTTTGCTGCAGAATATCCGTTTCCATATTAATGCCCCACTGGTAGAACAGCCACCAGCTGCCACCTTCGCGGTTGCAGATAACAAAATCAGTCAGGAACAACTCAATGCTCTCTCCTCAGGTAGCGTAATCGCCCCGGAAACCAGCGCCACCTTGATCATTCAGGTCGCGGGGCTGAGTGGCGGGCGTATGTTGCGTCTCACCGGAGCCGGTATCGCTGAAGAACGGATGATTGCCCCACAATTGCCCGACTGCATTATTGATGAATTGATCATTCGTCCGCATCCCTTCCCCTTAGGGGTTGATCTCATCATAACCAGTACTGACAGGTTACTGGCTATTCCACGTACTACCCATGTGGAGGTGCTGTAATGTACGTTGCCGTAAAAGGTGGAGAGCAGGCGATCGCTCATGCCCATGCACTGCAGGAGCACAATCGCCGGGGCGATACCACCATTGAAGAACTCACAGTCAAACAAATTGAGCAACAGCTCAGTCTGGCGGTGGACCGGGTGATGAATGAAGGCGGTATCGCAGACCGTGAGCTGGCGGCGCTGGCACTTAAACAAGCCAGTGGTGATAGTGTTGAAGCTATTTTTCTTTTGAGGGCTTACCGCACTACCCTGCCGCGGCTGGCGGTCAGTGAACCCATTAATACCGCTGAAATGCGCATTGAACGCCGGATTTCCGCAGTTTATAAGGATATTCCCGGCGGGCAATGCCTCGGTCCTACCTATGACTACACACACCGCCTGCTAGATTTTACTCTGCTTGCTAATGGTGATCCGGTGGCGCTGGCAGAAAGCCCCCGTACAGAAGAAACCAGTGTCCCGGTATTTTCACTGCTTGAACGCCAGGGGCTGGCAAAACCTGAAACAGATTCTGGCAAGGAACCTGATGATATTACCCGTACACCCCCGGTTTACCCCTGTTCACGTTCATCACGCCTGCAACAACTGGTTCGCGGTGATGAAGGCTATCTACTGGCACTGGCCTACTCCACGCAGCGGGGATACGGCAGGAACCATCCTTTCGCCGGTGAGATTCGCAGTGGCTACGTGGCACTGCATCTCGAACCGGAAGAACTGGGCTTTAGTGTCAATATCGGCGAACTGATGCTCACCGAATGTGAAATGGTTAATGGTTTTGTTCCTTCAGGTGAAATCCCGGCACATTTTACCCGTGGTTATGGGATAGCCTTTGGCATGAGTGAAAGGAAAACCATGGCAATGGCACTCATGGACCGGGCACTACAGGGCGCTGATTATCAGGAAGAGATCATTGGTCCGGCCCAGGATGAAGAGTTTGTGCTGGCTCATGCAGACAATGTCGAAGCAGCCGGCTTCGTCTCTCATCTCAAACTTCCTCACTATGTCGACTTTCAGGCAGAGCTGGAACTGCTGAAACAGTTACAGCAGGAGCCCAGCAATGAAAACTAACCTCTCCGGTTACAACTTCGCCTATCTGGATGAACAAACCAAACGCACAATTCGTCGTGGAATACTCAAAGCTATCGCGATACCCGGTTATCAGGTTCCTTTTAGTGGGCGCGAAATGCCCATGCCCTATGGATGGGGTACTGGCGGGGTACAACTTACCGCCAGTATCGTCGGTGAGGAGGATGTATTAAAAGTGATAGATCAGGGTGCCGATGACACCACAAACGCAGTATCGATACGCCAGTTTTTCCAGCGTGTCACTGGAATTCGTACTACTGAAAAGACGGTTGATGCAACGTTAATTCAGACCCGTCATCGCATTCCGGAAACACCATTACAGGAAGATCAGATTATTATTTTTCAGGTGCCGATCCCTGATCCGCTACGTTTTATTGAACCAAGAGAAACCGAAACCAGGACCATGCACGCTCTGGAAGAATATGGCGTGATGCAGGTAAAACTTTATGAAGATATTGCCCGCTTTGGTCATATTGCCACTACCTATGCTTACCCGGTAAAAGTAAATGGTCGTTATGTCATGGATCCCTCACCGATACCGAAATACGACAATCCCAAAATGCACCGTATGCCTGCCTTGCAACTTTTCGGTGCTGGTCGTGAAAAACGTATCTATGCGGTACCGCCCTATACCTCAGTAGAAAGTCTCGATTTCTATGATCATCCTTTCACAGTTCAGCACTGGGATGAACCCTGCAGTTTGTGTGGTTCGCAGCACAGTTACCTTGATGAAGTCGTCCTTGATGATAGCGGTAATCGTATGTTTGTCTGTTCAGATACCGATTTTTGCCAACAACAACGTGAGAAGCAACAATCATGACCCAGCCTCTGCTCAGCGTTAACTCACTGACTCATCTGTATGCTCCAGGAAAAGGCTTCAGTGATATCTCTTTTGATCTCTGGCCTGGTGAAGTGCTCGGGATTGTGGGTGAATCGGGCTCGGGTAAAACGACCTTACTGAAATCCCTCTCCTGCCGTCTGATCCCGCAAGTCGGAGAGATCACTTATCAGCAACGTTCGTTATACAACCTCAGTGAAGCGGAACGCCGCCGGTTATTACGTACTGAGTGGGGAGTGGTGCATCAGCATCCGCTTGATGGCCTGCGACCTCGTGTGTCTGCCGGTGGCAATATTGGCGAACGACTGATGGCAAAAGGAATACGTCATTATGGTGAGATCCGCAATACTGCACAGCAATGGCTGGAAGAAGTGGAAATTCCAGTGTCACGTATTGACGATCTTCCCGTTACGTTTTCCGGAGGCATGCAACAGCGGTTGCAAATTGCCCGCAACCTGGTGACGCATCCCAAACTGATCTTCATGGATGAGCCAACCGGTGGACTGGATGTTTCGGTACAGGCGCGTCTGCTCGACCTGATTCGTAACCTGGTCAGGGAGATGGGTTTAGCGGTCATTATTGTGACCCATGATCTCGGTGTTGCCCGATTACTGGCGGATCGTTTGTTAGTGATGAAAGCGGGAGAAGTTGTCGAATCAGGCTTAACGGACCGCGTACTCGATGATCCTCACCACCCCTATACCCAACTGTTAGTTTCATCAATTTTACAGAATTGAGGCGTCATCATGGAAAAATTACGGGTTGACAGGATAAGCAAGACATTCACATTACATAACCAAAATGGCATCAAATTGCCTGTGCTGAACAACACCTCTCTGAGTGTTAAAAGCGGTGAATGTGTGGTATTACAGGGGCATTCTGGCAGTGGTAAATCAACCCTGCTGCGATCGTTGTATGCCAATTACCTGCCTGACCATGGCAGGATTGAGGTTTTCCATCACCAGACGTGGATTGATTTAGTCACTGCCCCGGCACGTAAAATCATGGAAATACGTCGGGACACTATTGGTTGGGTAAGCCAGTTTCTGCGAGTGATTCCACGGGTGCCAGCGCTGGATATCGTCATGCAACCCCTGCTTGAACGCGGTATTGACGAGGCAGAATGTCGCGAGAAGGCCGCTACCCTACTGACCCGCCTGAACGTACCTTCTCGCTTATGGCATTTGGCACCGGCTACATTTTCGGGTGGTGAACAACAACGGGTGAACATCGCCAGAGGTTTCATTACTGACTATCCCGTCCTGCTACTTGATGAACCTACGGCCTCACTGGATAACAAAAACAGTGCGGTGATTATTGAGTTAATTCATGAGGCGAAAGCCAGAGGTTCAGCCATTGTCGGTATATTTCATGATGATCACGTTCGTGAGCACGTTGCTGATCGCCTGCATCCCATGGAGGCAGCTCTGTGATTATCAATAATGCGCAACTCATCCTGGAAAATGAAGTCGTTAAAGGAAATGTAAACGTGGAGCACGGCGTTATCCGTGACTTTGCTGAAGGTTCTACCCAACTGCCGGGTGCTATTGATGCCGAAGGCGGATGGCTATTACCCGGTCTGGTAGAACTCCATACTGATAATCTGGATAAATTCTTTACACCGCGCCCTAAAGTCAGCTGGCCCGCCCATTCAGCCATGAGTAGCCACGATGCGTTGATGATCGCCAGCGGAATTACCACCGTACTGGATGCCATTGCCATTGGTGATGTGCGTGACGGAGGAGATCGCCTGGATAATCTGGAAAAAATGGTCAATGCTATCGAGGACGCGCAAAAAAGAGGTACCAGCCGGGCTGAACATCGTCTGCATCTGCGTTGTGAACTCCCTCATCACACCACACTGCCACTTTTTGAAGCGCTGGTGAAGCGTAGTATTGTCAGCCTGGTATCACTGATGGATCACTCGCCTGGTCAGCGACAATATACTGACCTGACCAAATACCGTGAATATTACCAGGGAAAATATCAGTTATCTGATGATGCAATGGATCGTTTTGAAGCTGAACAGCTGGCACTGGCAGCGCAATGGTCAACTCCTAATCGTCAGGCAATTGCCGCACGATGCCAGGAGCTAAACATGCCACTGGCCAGTCATGATGATGCTACCGATGAACATGTCGTCGAATCGCGCCAGTTAGGGAGTGTCATTGCTGAATTTCCTACTACCTATGCGGCAGCGCAAGCCACCCGTGAACAGGGAATGCATATTCTAATGGGTGCGCCTAATATAGTCCGTGGAGGTTCACACTCAGGTAATGTTGCAGCACATAAGCTGGCATCTGCTGGATTACTCGATATTCTCTCTTCAGATTATTATCCGGCCAGTTTGCTTGATGCGGCATTTCGTCTCGCAGACAGTGAAGAGAACACGTATGACTTACCTCAGGCGATAAAATTGGTGACACTCAATCCTGCGCGGGCACTCAATCTTACTGATCGTGGCTGCATTACTCAGGGCAACCGGGCAGATCTGGTACTGGCACACCGTCATGGTGAGCATATCCATACCAGCAATGTATGGCGTCAAGGCAGACAGGTGTACTAAACATGGGAAAATTGATCTGGCTGATGGGCCCTTCCGGTTCAGGTAAAGATAGCTTGCTCCTGGCACTACGGGCGTTATCCCCTGACAACCTGATGGTGGCACACCGTTATATCACCCGCGAAGCCTGGCAGGGGACAGAAAATTATATCTCATTAAGCGAAAATGAATTTTTTCTGCGTGATGAACATCAGTTCTTCGCACTGAGCTGGTTTGCCAATAACTACTATTACGGCATTGGCAAAGAAGTCGACCTGTGGTTAACCGCCGGGTTCAATGTCATCGTTAACGGGTCAAGGGGTCACATCAAACAGGCGCAGTTACGTTACAACACCAGGTTATTGCCTGTCTCGCTCTGCGTTTCGCCTGAACAATTGCAGCAACGTCTTGTCGAGCGTGGCAGAGAAAACAGCACAGAGATTACGGCCCGGCTGCAGCGGGCGATAGAATACCAGAATGTAGAAGGATACCGATTAAACAATGATGGTTCTCTGGAGAACACCGTCGCAGGTTTGCTTAACGTGATCACTCAATCAGTAAGTGTTTAAAAACAATAAGGCATAAAAAAACCCATGCTGAGACCAGCATGGGTTGA
>DWRH01000128.1:0-15046 GCA_022318365.1 Anthoptus insignis
AACTTCCTTGTGCCACAGGGTAAAGCGGTTCCCGCTACTAAGAAAAATGCTGAGTATTTTGAAGCACGTCGTGCTGAGCTGGAAGCGAAACTGAATGCAACTCAGGCCGCTGCTAATGCTCGTGCTGAGCAAATTATTGCACTGGGCACCGTCATCATCACCACCAAAGCGGGTGATGGCGGCCGGTTGTTCGGTTCAATTGGTAGCCGTGATATCGCTGATGCGGTCACAGCGGCAGGTGTTGAAATCGCTAAAAGCGAAGTGCGCTTGCCAAATGGTGTGTTGCGTACTACGGGTGATCATGAAGTTGACTTCCAGGTTCATAGTGAAGTGTTCGCGAAATTAATCGTGAGCATTGTTGCTGAAGCCTGAGTCATTGTCTGATGCACCAATAAAGAACGCCGGCTTATGCCGGCGTTTTTTTATTGAACACATTTATGGTGTTATTGTTGCTGGAAACGTATCGTCAGCCAGTGAGCATTTTGCTGTGTGACTAACACATGTCCCTCCTGTTCCTGCCATAAAACCTCACCTTCAGTCAGACACTGTTTAAGCTGGCTCATTGATCGTACTTTAAAACAGAGTGCTACCATCTTCGCTGATGTGTCTGTCTCACTGGTAGGGATGGCAAACTCATAATATGCCTGCTCGGGAGTGATAATGCGCAGGCAACTGCTACCTGATTCCATCAGGTAACTGCCCTGCCGGTCCTGACGGAATGATGTGTTGAAAAGCTGTCGATAAAGATGCGTGGTTTCCGCAGGATTTGATGATGCAATAATAAACTCGCTCAGAGAGACAGTACTGTTGGGATGTACCTGCCAGGCCGGTTGCCATACTGCATCTGGTGTTTGTTGCTCACAGAAAAAGCTGAAGCCATAATCGAGTGCACTGGTACGAAGACGTGAAATACAGAATCTCGCCTCAGTCACTGTACCATCGGGTAAGGTGACGGGACGGGAAAATGCAGTCGGTGCTGGGCCATCCAGCCCACAGGCTTGCAAATGTGTCCATGCGGCGTGTGCGTCCTGCGTTTTCCATACCAGCCCGGCCAGCCCGGGTGCTACCTGCCACAGACCGCGTGAAGCCGAACCGGATGTAGGCTGGTAACCGAGGAGTTCCAGATAGTTATCGGCAAATACCGCCAGATGATTGCTGGAACCCATTGAGTGATGACCCCGTTCACTGAGCTGAAATCCCATTTTCTGAAACAGCGCCAGGGCACTGTCCAGTTTATCATCAACATTAATCACTGCGTGGTCGATAACTGGTGTTATCGGCATAATATCTTCCTTTCTGTCATGACGGCCCCCTCAGGCGACGCGTCCACCAAAATAGAGTTCTCGCATACGTGGATCGTTAAGCATGTCTCGTGCATCACCACTCATCGCCACTTTACCCAGTGCCAGAACATAGACGCGGTCAGAGATATGCAACGCTTCCATGGCATTTTGTTCCACCATCAGGATGGTCACTTTTTCCTGACGGCGAATAGTTTGTATGGCACTGAATACTTCAGTCAGCATTTTTGGCGATAAGCCGGCCGAAGGCTCATCAAGTAGCAGGATGGCAGGTTCGGGCATCAGCGCCCTGGCGAGGGCAAGAATTTGACGTTCTCCGCCAGAAAGTGCTGAAGCCGGTGAGCGCCATTTTTTCTCTAATACTGGATAATGCGTCGCCATGTAGGCCATACGTTGTTGGCGCAGACCTGGAGGAAGAAACTGTCCACCAATCTGCAAATTTTCCGCCACACTCAGATTGTTAAAAATATTGTCAAGTTGCGGGACAAATCCAACTGAACACTCGCGGATTTTACGATAAACCGGGATTTGTGCAGTTTCCTGTCCGTTAAGTTCAATAGTACCGGTTCGTGGTGTAACAAAGCCGGCGATCGATTTCAGCAGGGTGGACTTGCCACAACCATTTGGGCCGAGTAACGTGACGATTTCGGCTTGTTTTACGTGTAATGAAATGCCGTGCAGGATATCAATCCCTGGCGTATAGCCGGCTACCACATTGTTGAGAGTTATCATGGGGCCTCCTGGAGTGTTGCGGTGCTGCGGCCAAGATAAGCCTCTAAGACCTGCTGATTTTCGGCTAATTCATCAGGGCGGCAATTGGCAACAATCTCGCCGCGGTCCAGTACGATGCAACGCTGGCATAACGTATTAATAAAATGCATATCGTGTTCAATCACCAACAGAGAAATTCCTTGCTGGCTCAGTGAGGTCAGTGTTTCCACCAGTTCCTGGCGTAATGCGGGATGGACACCGGCCATCGGTTCATCCAGCATCAACAGCGACGGATTACCCATTAATGCACAGGCGATACCCAGAAGTTTCTTTTGCCCACCAGAAAGTGCGGCTGCAGGTAAGTCTCTGACTTTGGTGAGCAATAGCGTATCGAGTAAGCTGCTGGCTCGTTCACGGTCTTCCTGCTCGGTCTTACGTCCGGATGCCATGCCCAGCAAGCCATTAAACAGACCATGCTGACGGGTGCCTGCCGCCATCACTACCTCAATGACACTCATTTTTTCTGGCATCACCGGTAGCTGAAATGTTCGGGCGATACCTGCCTGAATAATTTTGTGGCCTGGCAAATGTTCAATGGGCTGATTATTGAGCAAAATACGGCCACTGTCAGCGCGGCAAAACCCCGAGACAGTATTGAGCAGGGTGCTTTTTCCTGATCCATTGGGCCCCAGTAAGGCCAGAATTTCACCTTTTTTAAGCGTAAATGAGACAGATGTCAGCACTTTATTGCCACCGAATGCTTTGCTCACACCGGCGACATCAAGCAATGGTGTCATGATAGTCTCCTTAGCTTTTCAGGTAACAGCCCACCCGGACGGGTAAGCAGACAGAACAATAGGGCCATGCCGACCAGTCCCAGGCGTAGCGCACCCGTCAGGTCTGAACTGATGTGGAAGTAGTCTTTCGCAAAAGGAATGAAGTTGTATAAGCCCTGAATCAGCACCACGCCGAGTAGTACACCTCGCACGTTACCAATACCGCCTATCATGACCATACTCCAGATCAGGAAAGTTTCTGAAGGCAGCAGATAATCGGGGCTGACATAGTTGGTGTACCAGGCCAGCAACATTCCAGCCAGACAGCACATGACTGCGCTGCCCATTAAGGCACGACATTTTAGCCAGGGGAGCGCATACCCCATACACATGGCTAATTTGGGTTGTTCGCGCATTAGACGTAGAGCCCGACCAAAACGGCTCTTACCAATACGAATCGTGGCTACTGTCGCAATGATGACGGCACCGACAATGATCAGGGCAAAAATACCCGTATCTGACGGTGAGTTTCCATCTGACCATGGAGGGGTGAGTCCTCCTATTCCTTGCGCTCCACCGGTAAGACTCTGTTCATTGACTACGGCAATACGAATAATTTCAGCCAGAGCAAGGGTGGCTATCCCCCAGTAATCAGCGCTTAGCTGGCGACCCAATAGCGTCATGAGCACACTGATAATGAGTGCACAGAGTAAACCCGCGCAGATAACCAGCCACAATGGCAGAGAAAACTGAGTTCCCAGTCCGATGGCATAGGCACCGGTTCCCATAAATATAATATGACCGAAATTTAATAACCCGGCATACCCTGCCTGTATATTCAGTGCCAGGGCAACAATGGCATAAATACCGGTGAGACAAAGAATATGCAGTAAAAATTCAGACACGGCGAACCTCCCGGTTGAACAAGCCGTAAGGCCTCAACAACAAAGCAAAAAGCAGAATAACGAACGAGGAAGCATTGACCCAGGTAACCGGAATAAATAACAAGTCGCCACCAAACAGCCAGCTCCAGTCAATATTGGTCACTGTGGTTTCGGTAACCGCAATGAGCAATGCACCGAAGATAGCCCCCAGTGGATTTCCTAATCCACCGAGAATTGCGGCGGCAAGAACCGGTAACATCAGGTCATTGCCGAGATTGACCCAGGCACTGGCATTCATTGCCAGCATACTTCCCCCGATTGCGGCCAGCATGCCTGCCAGCAGATTAACACTGTGGATAATCATACTGGCGTTCAATCCTGATGCCGCCGCGAGATCGCGATTACTGGATAGAGCGCGAATAGCCCGGCCTTGTGGGGTATGAAATAAAAGCAGGCTGAATGCCACTATCATTGTGACAGTAATACTCATACTCCAGAGTTCATCGGATGAGATGCGCGTATCGCCAATTTGCCACAAGCTACCCAAGGGCAGGGCATAACTCACCGGGGCTGAGCCTTCACAACCAAGTACGACAGCGATCAGTATCATAGAGACGGCCAGAGAACCAATCATGGCATTTGCTGTGCCACTTTTGAGCAATGGCTGATATACCCAGTGATGCAGTAGTACTGATAATATTCCGCAGAGTACGGCTGAAAATAACATGGCCAGAGATAACGGCATTCCCAGACGCAGGCCTGCCGCGGTAATAAATGCGCCAGCCATGGCATACTGCATATGGGCGATGTTAGCGAATCTTGCCAGTCCATATACCATGCTCAATCCCAGAGCGATCAGTGAGAGATCCGCAGTGCGGATCAATGTATCAATCAAAAACTGCAACATGATTTTTCCCCGATAGTAGCGTGCGAAGCAGGGTAAGAGGGCAACTCATCGCGCGACAGGCGAGCCATCAACTGCTTTTACTTTCAGATAGGGTTGTGACAATCGTTGATTATCACTGTCCAGATTTAACCTACCTGTAATGCCAGTGAATTCAGGAGCGATACTCTTCATTGCTGTGATCATGGCGCCGGGCTCTGCACTGTGTGCTTTATCAATCGCCGCGGCAGCAAGCATGATGCTGTCCCATGCATAGCTGCCATAGACCGAGCGAGGTTTTTCTTTAAATTTTTGTTGATAGAGCGCAGCATAATCTTCACTGTTTTTCCCTGTAGCCTTAGCGTCAGTGGCAGAGACTTCCATGCCAATTTGCCCGTTAGTAAACTGGGCAGGAGAACCGGCGATCGCCATGGTTAAATACATGCCATACCACGGGGTTTTATTCAGGCCCAGTTCAAATGCTTCACGATTGAGCACTATGGCATCCTGTCCGTAGCTGGTGTAGACATAGGCTTGCGGACGGGAACGTGATAGCTGTTCCAGCTCACGGCGGTAAGAGGGTTGACCTGTTGCATAAAGGACTTTACCTACAACTTTGCCGCCAGTTTTGGCAAAGGCTTTGGTAAACTGATCTGCCATGCCTTGTCCATATGCACCGTCGGGGGCAATCAACGCCACGTTGCTATATCCCTGTTGATGAAGATCTTCGGCAGAAAATTGTGCAGAAAGTGAATCCAGACCAATGACACTCCAGGAGGTCGCACCAATTTTTCTGATATCCGCGCTGGTGCCGGAAATATTAATATGTAGCAGCTGATTTTTGACCAGATATTGTCCGACGGGAATAGTCACGCTGGACGAAAAGCTACCTACAACCAGAGGAACATGATTGACCTGGGTTAACTTGCGTGCCGCATTCAGACCGGTCACCGGGCTGTCGGCTGAGTCTTCGACAATGACGTGTAAAGGTTCGCCATTGACACCGCCGCGGGCGTTGATCTGTTCCACCGCAAGTTCGATTCCACGCCGTTGATCTTCACCAATGCTGGCACTGGTGCCAGTCAGGGGGAGAATAGCGCCAATATTGACATCTGCCTGGGTGCTGGACGAGAAACCACACCACGCTATCCCCATCAATGTTGTCATTATCACATTGTACTGAATATTAATTTTCATCCCGGTTCTCCTGCTGTGTTATCAAAGTGCCTACGATTTTTACCTGCTAACCCGATGACTTTTTATCTTCGGAGTGAAGTGCTATCTGCATAACTTAGTGAATTCAAATGTGCATACACTTGTGCATTAAGCAAGAGTAGTGCCATTCACAACAAGACTCTCTTTTGTGCGTGTTATTGAAGAAGCCTGCTGTAAATAACATCAGGAAAAATAAGGTTTTTATTTTATGTGTTTTTTTATTTTTTTTATTATATTGGTTTTTATTTGATATATATTTATTGTCGTTTTTAAGGAAAGGGATCATTTTGGTTCACTAATGCTTTTAAATGGTGCAGTGTCAGCAGGAGAGAGTGTAAAATAAATAATTTTCAGCTACTTGATTTTTTATTTATTAAAGTGTATTCAGTTTTGTATTGAGTTGTTTTTTGCATTATGCTATCAATGAATATAGTGTATCAGAGCATTTATTATTGATGTCAAACAGGATGTATCGTGAGCTGAGGGGTTCAGGTGGTAGAGATTAAAAAAAAAACACGCAGCGCGGATAGTGTAGAAAAGGTTTATGAAAAGATTAAAAATCTCGCTATCGACTATCACTTCAGACCAGGCGAACGGGTCAATGAAGTTGAGCTTGCTGCGCAGCTTGGTGTATCACGTACACCTGTCAGGGAAGCGTTAAATCGTCTGGCAAAAGATGGCTTTATGAATGTAGTCCCTAACCGTGGTTTTTATTCACGTGATCTCACGCCGGATGGTGTTCGCGAACTGTATGAAGTGCGTATGGTGATTGAGCAATCGACGTTTCGCTTTGCCTGCATGAGGGCATCGGATGAAGAAATAGAAGCAACAGCGGCCATTTGGGAAGAAGTGAGTCAGCATCGACCTGCACAGGCTGTTCAGGACTGGGCGAATATCGCGGAAATTGATGAACGTTTCCATATGGGAATAGCCCGTATTGCTCAAAATAGACGCTTATATGAAATGCTGGATAGTCTGAACTCGTTGAGCCGTTTTTTTCGACGTATTGATTTGGAGGCTCCGGTTCGGCGTAATAATGCTTACGATGAACATGTTGAAATTATAGCGGCATTGCGTAAAAGAGATATTAATAAAGGTGCTTATTTAATTGAACAACATATTTCACTGAGTGCTGAGCATGCGGTGGAAGTAACAAAAGAAGGTCTTGCCAGAATTTATTTTGGTAAAATGTAATTTTTTATTATTTACGAGCGATTCTTAAAATTCATATTTTTCGAACTTAATGTTTGGTTTTCTATTTATATGCGATAAAAATGCAGAGGGCATATGTGCGTCATTCCAGAGGATATTATTCAACAGGCCATTATCTGGCGGCATGAGCTTCATGCCCATCCGGAACTTGGGCTCCAGGAGTTTCATACATCGGAAAAAATTAGTGGTCTGCTCAATAGCTTTGGTCTTGACGTGCATACCGGAATTGCCGGAACCGGAGTGATAGGTGTGCTACGTCATGGCAATGGCCCGTCAATCGCCCTGCGTGCTGATATTGATGCGTTACCTATGCAGGAGAAAAATGCCGTACCCTGGTGTTCTACTATCCCCGGTATGATGCATGCCTGTGGACATGATGGCCATACGGCGATTTTACTGGCAACTGCACGTCATCTCAGTCAGACGAAGCACTTTAACGGCACTGTCTACTTTATTTTCCAGCCTGCGGAAGAAAATGCCGGGGGTGCAAGAATGATGCTGGAAGAGGGAATATTTACCCGCTTCCCCGTTTCGGCTGTCTATGCATTGCATAACTGGCCAGGGTTACCCGCAGGCGAAGTAGCAATAAATAGTGGGCCAATGATGGCGTCGCAGGATAATTTCTTTATTACACTGGCAGGTAAAGGATGTCATGCAGCGATGCCAGAAAAGGGAGCAGATCCGATTTTAGCTGGCGCACATCTTATCACTGCACTACAAAGCATTATCACCCGACAACTTTCACCACTCGATAATTGTGTGATAAGCATTACGCAGTTGCAGGCAGGGGAGGTTGTCAATGTGGTCCCACAGAATATGCAGTTATCCGGCACGCTTCGTTGCCTGAGTCAGGCAGCCAGAATCCGGTGTCAGAAGCTGATGGAAGAGTATGTCGAACAACTCACTGCACCATTTGGTGTCAGGGGGAGTTTGCGCTGGGAATACGGTTATCCGGTAACCATCAATCACGAAAAGCAGGCGACGATCCTTGCTGATGCCGCACGGCAAGTCTCATCCATCACCCGGGTACATACGCAACTAGCTCCGTCTATGGCGGCTGAAGATTTTGCTTATTTTCTTGAAGCGTCACCCGGCGCCTATATCTGGATGGGTGCTGATGGCCAGCAGGTCGGCGCTTCATTACATAGTCCACATTACGATTTTAATGATCAACTGATTGCTCCGGCGGTTGCCCTTTGGGTATCACTGGTGGAGCGCTCATTACCTGCTGAGGCTGCCCGAGAGGAGTAATTATGAATCATATCCATTTTATTGGTGCCGGTCAGATGACTGAAGCCATTCTAAGAGCGGCTTTAAAAAACGGCGTGATAAGTCCTGATGCCGTGAGTTTATCTGATATTGATCCCGGGCGAATTGATACGCTTAACCAGCGTTATCAATTAAGCTGTACTCTCAGCCAGTCAGAAGCACTGTCCGTTGCCGATTATATTGTTATCGGAGTACGTCCTCAGGATGATATCGCCGGGGTAACTCAATTGATTAATCAGTATGCCGCAGCCAGTGCCACAGTGATTTCTATTATTGCCGGGGTCACCCTCGCCCAACTGGCTCAGATGTTGGGTGAACAACGTGCGACAGTCCGTGTTATTCCCAATACGCTCACGGATACCGGGCTGGGATACAGTGGTGTAACCTTTAATCCCTGTGCGCAACGTGCGCCTCTGGAACCGTTCCTTACCAGCTTTGGTAAAGTGATGGAACTGGAAGAACGTCTGATGGACACCTTCACCGGTTTTGCTGTGGCCGGGGTCAATTATGTTTACTACTTTATTGAGGCATTGGTGGATGCCGGAGTGCTGGTGGGGTTGACACGTACTCAGGCCACAAAGGTAGTCAACGAGAATCTGGTCGGTGCAGTAGAAATGCTTAACGTTTCAGGCTGTCATCCGCGTCAACTCATGGATATAAACAACTCACCTGCCGGGGTAGGGATTAACGGCCTCTATGAGCTGAATAAGAGTAATTTCATTGCCGGATTACAGAGTAGCGTGCTTGCGGCGGTACAGCGTACCACGGCACTCTCCGGGCAGTAATCACGAGGTATTACAGAGCAGGAAGAAATGAACGATCATTCTGCCGGATAAATAATAGCTGATATAATCCAGTGTCGATAACAATTGCTGTAATAATTCCCTGCTCATCGCTGCGCAATTTGACAATCTCACCATGTTGACCAAGTCCGCCTGATTGGTCGGCTTTTATTCTTTCAGTGATCTGGGTGATTTCATTACTGGTGAGGTTATTTTCTATTAGTAGCTGGATCAGCGCCTGCTCAGAACGTAAATGAAAGGTTTGCCAGTTGGAGGTGGAATCAAAAGATAATGTCGAAGGAGGAACAAGGTAAACATCGTCAGGTGTATCGCGTTCATCAGCCTGATTCTGTGCATGGGAGGATTGCCACTCAGGGGCCGGGGGCCAGAATAAGATCGCCAGGAGTAGCAATGAGGTGATGAGGATGCTGTATTGATGTGCCTTTGGCAGGAAACGTCCTGATTGAAAAGTCGTAATCCATCGCTGCAGACCATGATGTGGTAGTCGCCGTGCCAGAAAAGATAGGGGCATGGATATATCCTCCTTGTCATACTGCAACCGAAAGTTTGTAACACCAGTGTCATGGTTATTGGTAAACTTTTTTTACTTATCCCAAACTCGCATTGAAGTTTACAACAATCTATTTAACCCATCCAGTGGTAAATCAAACAGCAACTTGTTCAGAGCGAGATGCTATTTTACCGCGCGTGCACACACTGTTATGCTGCGGCAGTTATTTTATCTGTTTATAAAAGGAAAATGCATGACAACCCCTTCTTTTGAAAGCATCGAAGCGCAGGCAAGTTACGGAATTGGCTTGCAGGTCGGGCAGCAGTTACAAGAGTCAGGTTTGCAAGGTTTACAACCTGCTGCATTGCTTGCTGGCCTGGAAGATGCCCTGGCGGGGAATCCACCGCGGGTACCAGTGGATGTAGTGCATCGGGCATTGCGTGAAGTCCACGAGCGCGCTGATGCTCAGCGTCTTGAACGACAGCAGGAAATGGCGAAGCAAGGACAGGCTTACCTTGACGCTAATGCACAGCAGGAAGGAACAAACATCACTGAATCAGGTCTTCAGTATCGCATCATTACCGCAGGAGAGGGCTCGATTCCTTCCCGTGAAGACCGTGTCCGTGTGCATTATACCGGAAAACTGATAGACGGTACGGTGTTCGACAGTTCTGTGCAGCGTGGGCAGCCTGCTGAGTTTCCTGTAAATGGCGTTATTGCTGGCTGGATCGAAGCATTGAGTATGATGCCAGTGGGTTCTAAATGGGAACTGGTTATTCCTCAGCAACTGGCTTATGGTGAACGTGGGGCTGGTGCAGCAATTCCTCCTTTAAGCACGCTGGTGTTTGAAGTGGAGCTGCTGGAGATTCTGTAACGTTACAGCCTATGTGCAGAGCGACGCATCCGATCAGCGGATGCGTCAGTTTTGGCAGTATTCACAGGAGGCGATATGTTAGACAATATTTGTCAGCTTGCACGCCGTGCAGGAGACGCCATTCTTGATATCTATCACGGAGAGCAACCTCTTAATCTACAGCAAAAAGAGGACGCTTCACCGGTTACTGCAGCGGATATCGCCGCACATCATTGTATTGTTTCTGGTTTACACCGGCTTACGCCGGATATTCCCGTCCTTTCGGAAGAGGATCCGCCTGAGTGGAGTGAGCGCAGACAATGGCAACGCTACTGGCTGGTTGATCCTCTGGATGGCACTAAAGAGTTCATCAAACGTAATGGCGAGTTTACGGTCAATATTGCGCTTATCGAACAGGGAAAACCGATCCTTGGCGTGGTGTTCTCCCCGGTCACAGACCTGCTCTATGCTGCGGAAGACGGTAAAGCCTGGAAAGAAGAGGGCGGGCATCGGCACGCTATTCAGGTTAGTGAGGCGACCCTCCCTGTTGTGGTGGTCAGTCGTTCCCATCATGATGCTGAACTGGAAGATTATCTGCAGCAGCTGGGTGAGCATCAGACGGTGGCTGTCGGTTCGTCACTGAAGTTTTGTCTGGTGGCGGAAGGTAAAGCACAACTTTACCCACGATTTGGGCCGACGCATATCTGGGATACAGCAGCAGGTCATGCCGTTGCCCTGGCAGCCGGAGCTTACATCCGCGACTGGCAGGGTAATGAACTCGACTATACTCCGCGGGAATCACTACTTAATCCGGGGTTTCGCGTGTCGATTTTTTAGCGTTCAGGGGGCGATCAGCAAGGGTATGCTGGTCAATATGCTCCCTGAGCTGACATGAGATACTGTAGGATCTTCTTGTTACCTTCTTTCTGTCATCTCCCTGTAATCATAAACATTGATGATGCTGCCGCAGGATGAATCATCGTTCGTATTCTCACTGGGTTAACGTCTTTTTAGTGTTATATTTTTTGATTAAATGACTTTATAGTTACCTATACTGTCATGATGTGTAAAAACACGAAAAAAAATTATTTAACGCCAGATAGCCTGTCAAACTTGGGCTATAGTCATTTATCCCTGATGTAACCCTTCCGGGAGCAACGGCATAATGGCATCAGTAATTTTCAGGAGCAGCAGAAAAATGAAAATATTTCAGCGCTATAATCCACGGCAGGTAGCTAAGTATGTGAAAACGCTATTTCGTGGGCGTTTGTATATTGCTAATGTTGGCGCGTTTGAGTTCGATAAAGGCAAAATTTTATTGCCAGCTACACGCGATAAACAGCACTACAGTGTGATGAGCGAGGTCAATCGTTATGTATCACACCTGCAGATGGAAACTCAGGGACTGTCATAAAGCGTGATGGCGGTTGATTCAGTGACAATGTCGATTAGGATTTACTGATATTGGTTATATTTACTGATTAGTTATGGATTCAGTAATACCCGGTAGTGGTGCTGCGCGTGGTTCAAGTCGTGTTACCAGCAGCTGATCAATACGATAGCTGTCGATATCCACCACTTCAAATTTGTAGCCATGTAATTTGACAAAATCAGTACGCTTGGGAATTTTGCGCAGCATGTACATCATAAAGCCGCCAATAGTCTCGTAATTATTCGATTGTGGGAACTCGTCAATATCCAGTACGCGCATGACATCATCAATGGGTGTTCCTCCCTCAATCAGCCACGAGTTTTCATCGCGTGTGACAATTTGTTCCTCCATTCCCTGGCCTACCAAATCACCCATTAACGTTGTCATGACGTCATTCAGCGTAATAATACCCACCACCAGAGCATATTCATTCATGATAACCGCAAAGTCTTCTCCGGCGGTTTTAAAACTCTCCAGTGCCTCTGATAAGGTCAGCGTATCGGGGACAATCAGTGCGGAACGAATCTGTACACCACTGTTGAGCGCCATACTCTGATTACCCAGCACACGTAATAACAGTTCTTTTGAATCGACGTAGCCAATGATGTGATCAATATCATCCTTACAGACTAAAAATTTCGAATGGGGATGATTGGCGATTTTTTCTTTCAGGCTGGCTTCTTCCTCTTCAAGATTGAACCAGACGATATTTTCCCTTGAGGTCATAGACGATGGAACTGTTCGTGATTCGAGTTCAAACACGTTTTCAATCAGTTCATGCTCCTGCTTACGTAACACTCCTGCCAGAGCTCCCGCTTCAACGACCGCGTAAATATCATCAGACGTGATATCGTCCTTACGCACCAGAGGAATTTTAAATAGTCGAAATATGATGTTAGCGCCGCCGTTGAAAAACCAGACAAGGGGTCGGAAGATAAACAGGCAAAGACGCATAGGATGAATAATTTTTAACGCGATAGTTTCAGGTGCAATCATTCCCAGCCGTTTAGGGAACAGGTCGGCAAACAGGATAAACAGGCTGGTGACCAGGGTGAAAGAGCAGATGAAACTGAGCTGTTCAGCAATTTCCGGCGAGACCACGCGTTCAAGCAGAGAACGAAAAGCTGGCGAAAAGGCAGAATCGCCCACGATACCCCCCAGGATGGCAACGGCGTTCAGACCAATTTGTACCACAGTGAAGAACGTACCGGGGGTCTCCTGCATTTTTAGCACCAAAAGGGCGTTGACGTTACCTTCATCTGCCAGCAGTTTTAGTTTTATTTTTCGTGATGCAGCAAGCGAGATCTCTGAAAGAGAGAAGAATGAACTGATGGCAATCAGCAGTAAAATAACCAGCAAACTGTCTAACATAAAATATCCATACTTGGGTTCGCTATTTTCCGATGAAAATATCGTCAATCTTGCAACTGAAACGTAACATGATGCTGCTTAGCCAGCCTGCTGCTGATGATTTGTCATTGACTGTTCGTCTTAAAGAAAAGGGCATCGGCGTGGCAAAAAATCTGTGATATTCAGTAAAAGTTAACAAATTATAGCCGCGGTGACGATTGCTTACAATTAGCAAGGCGCAGTACAGGGGAATCCAGCTTTATCGTTGAACACCGCTGTAACGGGTAATGTCACACATTCATGGTCATTGAGATAGTGTTAATCGACGATAATTATCAGATAATCATACCGTTCACGGCTATCTTCTGTTGTATCCCGGCAATTCTTTGCAGACAATAAGTCCCCTCAGCGGTTATACAGGCATAAGTGCTATTTGGTAAAACTTTGACTACGCTCTAGCCTGTGATATTACGTAACGAGCGGTAAATGAGGACGTTTCCAGTGTGAAGGAAACCAGATATTCAGGAGTGACTGTGCCACGACTACATGTATTCTGCCTGTGCAGTATTATATTTTTTCCCTTAACGCTGGCAGCAGATGCTGCAGAGAATGTGCGGCTTCAACTGACAGGACTTACCGGTGAGTTGCAGAAAAATGTCCGTGCGAGACTCTCCACGATCACGAAAGATGAAGTCTCTGCCGATGGCCGTTTTCAGGCTCGGGTCAGTGAAGCAGTCAAAGAAGGATTGAGAGCACTCGGTTACTATGAACCTCAAATAGAATTCACCTTACAACCCCCTCCACCAGGAGGGAAACGGCCAGTTTTACTGGCGAAAGTGACGCCAGGTGAAGCGGTTATTCTGACTGAAGAGCAAATTACTCTGCGTGGTGAGGCGAAGGATGACCGTGAATATCAGGCTTTAGTTACCGGGGCAAAACAGCATATTGGTCATGTGCTCAATCATGGCGATTACGATGATTTTAAAAGCGCGATGAACAGCATCGCGTTGCGTAAAGGCTATTTCGACAGTGAATTTGAAAAAAGTCAGCT
This sequence comes from Anthoptus insignis, assembly GCA_022318365.1. Classification (NCBI taxonomy): domain Eukaryota; kingdom Metazoa; phylum Arthropoda; class Insecta; order Lepidoptera; family Hesperiidae; genus Anthoptus; species Anthoptus insignis. The sequence goes on from DWRH01000128.1 coordinate 14,231, forward strand.
AGGGGTTTCTGTGTCGCGCCGCCACGCCCGCGGTGCTAACATTACATATAGCTAGAGTGGCCATACAGTAAAACTGTCCTATTTTAAAATACAAGAAATTTGTACATAAATACTTGTATATATAGCATTTGCTATAGGAAATCAGATTCTAGAAACCTTTCGAGGAAAAATCTCTTTTCCAGAGTTAAACATTGGATAATCGATTTCTTGATCTGAAACCCCCAATCTTGCAGTTTTAACTGTCTTCCTTGATTTTTTTTTATATCTCCGTGTGACAGTCGCATTATACACGCAAAATTTGCCCTTACCAAAATATAAGATGCATAGGTATACACAGTTTTATTTTACGCCCTAGGTAGGGCGTAAACTTCTAGTGTACAGTATTCTTAGTCCTATTTTTAAACCTAGCATCAATGGTCACTCTACCTGTAACCCGTTTGACCCTGTTTAATATCGCGGATAGTTTAATTACACCAATAAGAATTAATGGCAACACTATACTGTACAATGCTGGAAATCGTTAGGCTTTCGACATTGTTTAACTACTGCTATCTGACGATCACAACCGGTCTCGACAGCTTAGCGTGCTCTCCAGAGCACTTAAGACCTCCAATTCATCCTCCTATTAACCGTGCCTGCTTTTGCTTAATTTGCCTCGTCACTTAAGGTCGACACCGACCGGGCTTTTAGCGCTTACAAAATACATGAGGTTTTTTTAAACGTTTAATCATCAAAATAATAATGGCATCAACCCATTTCATGGCCCACTACTGAGCACGGGTCTCTCCACTGAGGAGGCCTAGAGCGTACTCCACC
>DWRH01000129.1:0-15043 GCA_022318365.1 Anthoptus insignis
ACAGAAGTCAGCTGCTCGGTGGTAGGGCTTTGCGGAAGGATTATTATCTTTTTGTGAAGCCCGTCTGGCTGGCTACCCCCATCTTGCTTGAATCAGCCGCCAAACGATTCGTCGTGTTGAGAGCCAGTTCTCCTCTTTTTCTCTCCGTCGTTTAGTCATTTTCCTCCCCATTCTTCTTCTATCGCCCGTCCTTAAGCGGTATATTGTTGTTGTAGCTGGTAGTAGGTGTAAATTGGGGTTTCTGGATCAAAGGAGATCCAGAAACTCCCAATTTACACCAGCATTCGTTTATTCAAAAAGTGTCTTGGAGCTCATATAATCATTCAGACAGAATAAGATAATATTTTCTGTCATCAGAATCAGTCTTTGGTAATCGGCTTTATGTATATTCAACCATTATTTAATAGATACCATAAGGAGATCCAGAAACTCCCGATTTACACCAGCATTCGTTTATTCAAAAAAGTGTCTGGGAGCTCATATATTCATTCAGACTAAATAAGATAATATTTTCTGTTTTCAGAATCAGAGTCTTTGGTATTCAACCATTATTTATTTAATAGATATCATAGGAATTTGATATTTAATATAAATGCGAAAGATTCATCTTAATTTTTCATCATTATAATTATTACATTCATTCTAAAATTCGATGGCACGCGTGTGAAATTCGAGCAACAATGGGTATTGTCACGACGGCCTAACGAAAATTGAATGCGCTCGCTATAGTCCATCACGCTACCTTATATACCATGTACTACCATGGCTATATACTTGAAATTTTGTGACGCAAAAATAAAAAAGCAAAAATACTATGAAGAATAATTGTATTAGTACATATGTATTTTAAATATCAATTACATGAAGTTAAACTTAACTTTTTAACTATTTTAGTAATTAAATACTCTGTTTCACACATGATTTCATCAAAATCACTTCGCACTAAATATTGTATATTCACGCTTGCACTATCAGGGTCACTGTCTATTTCCTCCATGTGATGACCATCCACATCATGTACAATTATTTTTATTATTCGACGAACATGCCCAGACTCTTTACGCATGATAAAAGATTTGTTTTTAAACCATTTTGATTTTATTTTTTTCTTTTTCAATTTTTTCTTTTCTATTTCTTGCTGTTTACTCTCTTCACATGCATTTGCCGCCACTTCGGTGTGCCGACTCTCTCGCTCTCGAGCATAGTAAAATGGATTAAGAAGTGGACCTGAGACCTCAATCAAATTCTGTAATAAAAATATGATTTATTTGTATTATTAAACAACATTAAATTATAATGAATTCAATTATTGACATCGATGGTCACTTAGATACTTACGTTACATTGTTCATCAATGTTATCTAAAACAGGACTGTAGCATGGTGAGCGTGACATACTTAATTCTATACCAACCCAGACTTGTTAAACACCTAGAAAAAACTCATCAAATTAATATTTCATTCTATCCCAAAAAGAACAATTATATAGAAATAAATACAAACACATACCTATAATAAATAACGATTATAATAATACTGTCAGATAGTAATGTTTTTTAATATTCCTATCTATATGTTTTTTTATTATTTGGTACAGTATGGGGAATAATATTAAAACTTACCGATTAAAATTACGAGATAAAGACACTTGCATCAGTCAGGTCTGGAATGCGAATAGATTTGAAAAGTTTTTTTTTATTAATATATACAGATCTACATAATTTAATTTTATACAAAATAGTACCTACAGTGAAATTTGACTCCTAACATGTCGACACATGTCCAACAACTTATGGCTATACTAAGAATTCCTAACATAAATAAAATAAATGGTATAGTTCGTTTGTTCACTGTAATTATTTCATTCATTGCAATGGAGTAAAAATCTTCAGGCAAAGTCATTGTATATAGATAGTATGTCAATCATAATTATTTTTGCCACGTAAGTGCCTTTTAAGGAGATGAACGAAACAATAAAGTATTATGATTATTTTTGCAATGTAAGTACCTTTTTATAAAGAGAAGATCAAAACAAAAAAGTATTATGACTTTTTTCAATGCCTTTTATAAGATCAAAACAATATTAATGAATTATGAAAGCTGTATTATGATTAATATTGCTTAGTATTACAATTTTACTAAGAAACACAAACCTTTTGTAATTGGATGGAGATAACTGACATAGCATTTTTAACACTATTTAAGAGTCCCACTGTTGAAGTTCAACCACAAAACACTCCTTCAAGAGCAAGTGAAATCATCTTATACAAGTGTACCTACCTGCATACAAGTTTACCAGTTCTTCACTGCACTATTTATAATGTAAGTAACATTGCTTTATTATGTTTTAATAATTCCATTGTTCAACTATTTTATTATTCAACTATTCTAATAGTAACTCATTGATCAAATGTTCATAATCTCAACTAATGAGCAAGAGGTTCCCGGGTTCGATACCCAGATTGTGCAATGTTATTAGTATTTTCCATTAAGAAGTATGTAGTAAATGTTATACATAATTATGCACGCCTCTTTTTTATTATGTTAAGTAATTATTCAATCATTTATCATTATTCAACTCAATTCAATCATTAGTTTATTTAATAACTTGAGTGAAAGTAAAAAGATCATAAATACAAAAACCGATAATATTATTTATCTACTGATAAATTATTTATCTATCGGGTGCTTGCTCATTTAATTACGATGAAAGAAAAAACGTTATGAGGATAGGTATACGTGTGCTTGACAGATATTCTCAATCATGTGTAAAGCCATGTCAGAGACTTACAGGGCTTTAACTAACTTCAACTTACTCGTAGGTTAGCTACTGGACACTCGACAACAAGATTGATAAACTGTTACTGCTTTGTATTGAATAAAACTTTTACTTTCAGGTCTAAGTGTAATGCAGAACAGCTTTTCCCGTCTGATAATGACTCGGCGTCGGAAAACGTAGCGGTAAAATTGAAGTCGGAGAAAAAGAGGCGCATGGCATCTCGTGGGTCTACCGAGTGCCGTCCATCAACCAGTAAGAAGCCGAAGACTGCAACCAAACCAACAGCTCGTGATTTATTCGGAAGCGATTCCGATGATGAAAACTGGGAGGCAACAACGGGTAAAAAAAATCAACCAATCTACTCTTATATTACACGTAAATTAGCGAACGGTTTTTCGAGGCAGATTGATGAAAAAAAAACTGGTAGTTACTACATAGACTTAAAGATTTACAGATGTGATGATATTGAACGAGTGGCACCGGTAAATAGGTGGCGCCACTCAGTCATGACAATTAAAAATAAGTGTGAAACCGAGTCTGAGTCTTGGAAGCACTTAAATGAATATGTTAGGAGTGTTAGAAAAGAGTTTAGTGACTGCCCTCGCAGGTTTATTAGCTCATATCATTAGTAATCAATATAAGAACTATTTTAAAAGCACATAAATTTATTGTTACTTATTTGCACCTATTATAAGTGAAATATTATGCTCTATTAGATACCTAATCATTATAATTACCTATAATCAATATTGTTTATTCACTATGTACTGTATTGTTTATTTTCATTCAATAAATATTCCAAGTTGGTGTATTTTTTCTTTTCAGTTGACCGAGTTGTTAATTCATCATCAAGAACTAATATTAATTGTGATAAATGCAAAATTGATATCCCAATAAACGAATATAAATATCATAAGAGAACTAATATTCATAAATCAAATTGTTTGATGAAGTCAAAGTTATTGAATGTTGATATTATAGCCACAGCATTTAAAAATAGAATAATGACTTATCGCTTAAACCCATCTCAAGAAGACGAGTACCTTCTAGCGGAGGCGTTCTTAGATGGAAAGCGAGTTGATGTTTTTAAAATTATTGAAATGACATTATTGAAACATGTTTGTATCAAAGTAAACTTCGAGTTGTTTGCTTATTTTGTGTTACCCGTAACAGGTGAGCAGCAACTGAAGTCATTTAACACAAAATACAAAATCATATACAAAAATACTGATTATAATGAGCTTTATTCAAATATAAGAGAAATTTATAAAATGAAATTAACTGAATTTGAGCATTGCAAATCTGGATGGGCATTTAAGTCTGTTAGTCATTTAGAAATTAATATAAATAAATATTCACCCATGCGAGGTGGATCTTACATTGACTTGCCTGCTAAAATTAAGAATACAAAGAGTTGTTTGAATATACAGAATAGTGATAATTACTGTTTCTTATGGAGCATAGCTGCAGCGTTATTTCCAGCTAAAAATAACGCTTGTAGACCAAGCTCATACCCGAATGTAAATTCAATATTTAATACACAGGGTATGTCATTCCCACCATCACATAAAGATATTCAGTTGTTTGAAAAAAATAATCACGAAATAAGTGTAAATATTTACGGATTAGACAAGCATTATACAGTTATTGGTCCTTTATATGTTACAAGTAGCAAGAGGATTAAACACGTTAATTTACTATATCTAGAACAGAACTGCAACGCGCATTACTGTTTAATTAAAGACCTTATGCGTTTAGTCAGACGACAGGTTTCTTACCATAAAGGTCAAATGTATTTATGCGAAACATGTTTACAATTTTTTAGTAGTGAAACAAAATACGCTTCACATAATTGTTCTAAGATAATAACAATATTACCAGAAAGAAACAGTTTTTTGAAATTCAAACATTATGAGAGACAACAAAAGATTAACTTTGTTATATATGCTGATTTTGAATGTTTATTATCTGATTTTAATGAACCAAGTCCTAATAAAAGTACCATAAGAAATAAATGTCATCAACCATCTTGTTTTGCATATTATATATGTTGCTCCCATGACAAAAGCTTGAATAAATTTGTATCATATAGAGGAATGGATTGTGTGCGAGTATTTATCAAAAAAATTATTAAGGACGCACAGTTAATTCATAGCATGTTAATTACAAAAAAGCCTATAAAACCAATGACTAAAGAACAAACTAACGATTATCATAGCGCAACTATATGTCATATATGCAAGCAATTATTATTTGACGACAAAGTTCGAGACCACGATCATATTACATCTCAGTATAGAGGCGCAGCGCATTCACACTGTAATTTATCATTTAAAGTATGTTCATTCATACCCGTTATATTTCATAACTTATCTCGCTATGATGCACACATATTTATCACAGAATTATCTAAACAGGAAGGTGAAATAAAAGTTATTCCCAAAACAAAAGAAAAGTATTTGTCCATAACCAAAATTATAAAATCGGATAATAATAGAATGCCTGTACAAATTAAATTTATAGATTCTTTTCAGTTTCTTAGTTCAAGTATTGATACATTGACTAAAACTTTATTTGACAAAGATTTCGTGCATTTGTCATCCCATTATTCTCGCAAAGACCAATTCGATTTAATAAGAAAAAAAGGTATATATCCGTATGAATATATTAATTCATGGCAAAAATACAATGAAACTGAACTTCCATCAAAAGATTGTTTTTATAACAGCTTACTAATGAAAAATATAACAGATCTTGAATATAAACATGCGCAAAATGTGTGGAAATGTTTTAATATTGGTTCCATTGGTGAATACACTGATCTATATTTAAAAAGTGATGTACTTTTGCTATGTGATGTATTCGAAAATTTTAGAAACTTATGTTTAAAGAATTATAATCTTGATCCTGCATATTATGTTACTTCACCTAGTCTGAGTTGGGACGCTATGCTTTTTTATACAAGGGTTGAACTAGAGCTGATTAATGATTTAGAAATTTATCAAATGTTAGAAAAAGGAATACGTGGTGGGCTAGCACAGTGCACTTATCGATATGCTGAAGCCAATAACATTTACTTACCTCAATTTGATGATTCCAAACCTTCAACTTATTTAATATATCTTGACTGTAATAATCTTTATGGTTATGCTATGACTAAGAAGTTACCCATATCAGATTTTAAATTCATGGAACATGATGATATCGTGAATTTTAATTTGTTCAATATTCCTGACGATGCTAACTATGGTTATATTTTAGAAGTTGATATGATGTATCCAGATCATTTACATAATTTACATAGTGACTTGCCATTTGCTCCAGAAAAATTTATACCTATTGGAGGGAAGACGCCTAAATTAATTGCAAATTTGTATGATAAATATAATTACATAATACACTACATTCACTTGAAGGAATGTCTTAGAAACGGTTTAGTATTAACAAAAATTCATAGAATACTTACATTTCGACAAGATAACTTTTTAAAAAAATATATAGACTTAAATACTAAATTACGTCAATCAGCTTCAACGCCATTTGAAAAAGATTTCTTCAAGCTTTTAAATAACTCAATATTTGGTAAGACAATCGAAAATAAACGTAAACAAGTTGATGTCAAATTAGTTACTAGATGGAATGATAATTGGAATAAAACAAATAAGTCACTAGGTGCAGAGAAATTGATTGCGAAACCAAATTTAAAAAGTATTTCTATTTTTAATGAAAATTTTATTGCAGTTCAACTCACTCAGGAAAGACTTATATTAGATAGACCGATATATATTGGATTTACTGTGCTTGAATACTCAAAACAGCATTTATATAATTTTCATTACAACTTCATTAGAAATAAGTATGGTGATAACGCCCAACTATGTTATACCGATACTGATAGCTTACTGTACTTAATACAGACACCTGATTTTTATAGAGATATGTGTGATAATATACATGAATTTGACACAAGCAATTTCAATGTTAATAACCCTTATTGTATACCAAGAGTAAACGAAAAAGTACCTGGCTTATTTAAAGACGAATTAGGGGGTGATATAATTACGGAATTTATTGGATTAAGAGCAAAACTTTACTCTATTAAAACACTAAAAACACAAATGAATAAAGCTAAAGGAGTATCAAAACCAATTACAAAAAGTTTGAATACAAACAATTATAAACAAACACTATTTAACAATGTTGAATTAAAGCGTAAAATGAATATGATCAAATCCATTGGACATGTATTGTATTCACAAGAGGTTAATAAAATAATTTTGAAAAGAGCTGATGATAAACTACAAGTTCAGTCAAATCAAATAAATACACTACCTTGGGGTCATTGTGATACTATATTGTAAAAAAGCTTTAAGAATAAAATTTCTATCAAATTTATTAAGAAATACCTATTTTAATTTGTTGTACATTCTTATTACCCTGTTTAGAATATGATGACCATTTTGTTTGTATAATTAATATAAGTTAAATAATTTTTTAGCATACAACATGTGTTTAATATATTTTTACCTGAATTTTTTTTTTATTATTTTTACTTCTTGCTACCTACCTTTTTTGCATAGAATTTTTTTTAATTATTTTTTATTTTTTTTGAATTTACACTAATACTTGAGCAGAGTGTATATATGGGAATGTAAAATATCATTTGAATTAATCTGAAAGATGAAGTTGGTCAAGCAACCCATATCCTTAAATGTTAATAATATAAAATTAAGTGAATCTGCTCATCACATCACACACAGCAGTTTATTACCGAACACTGTACGCTGTATAATATGCGGTCCATCGAACTGTGGTAAAACGAATGTTATGATTAGTTTACTGCTGCACGAAAATGGGCTCAAATTTAGAAATCTATATCTTTACTCTAAAACTTCTTTTCAACCTAAATACCGTTTCTTGGCTGAAGTAATGAAAAGAGTACCACAGGTTAATTTTTACGAGTTCAACGATGATAAAGATGTCATTTCTCCGAGTGAAGCTTTAACCAATTCTGTATTTATATTTGATGATGTTGCATGCGAAAATCAAGTAAATATACGAAATTATTTCTGTATGGGTCGACATAAACAAATCGATTGTTTCTATTTATCTCAAACCTATTCTAAAATTCCAAAACAATTGCTACGTGATAATGTTAATTTGATTATAATATTTAAACAAGACGATGTGAATTTAAAACATATTTATGAAGAGCATGTTAGTTCTGATCTACAATGGAAACAGTTCAAAAACATTTGTCAATCTGTTTGGAGTAAACCTTACAATTTTTTACTGATTAACAAAGAATCATCATTAAATAATGGGCGTTATAGACAGAATTTTGATTTATTTTTTAAATTCGACTAATGATCTATGAATATAAGTGATTTACACACAAAAAGAAAATCAGTATTACATTTTCTTTGGTTAGATAAAGTTGTTATAATATAACATGGAAAAAAATATTAAAATAGAATTAATGAAGTCTATTGACTCCATAAAGAATAAAATCAAACAGATGAAAAACCAAGAACACTCAATGAATCTGTCACTTGATAAAATATTAAAACCTGTCACAGATCCCCTTAAAACCATAGTTGAGTCGAATAAAACAGTGAAAAAAATACAAAGTTTAGAAAATATACAACCTAATCCGAGTGACATCGAATTGGATGACATCAATACTAGCTCATCAACAAAGCTTGAAGACTGCTGCCATCCAAAACTGAATTCTATGCAATTTGTTCAAAAGTCTCCTGCAAGAGAATTACCGGAAAATTTAGAAATATCGTTAGAGGGTTGTGATATCCATGATATTTATGATGATGTAAATATACCGTTTGGAATAAGAAGTGTAAACAAAAAATTATTCATGGGTAATTCAATAGTTTCTTTTTCTAAAATCGATAGTTTGAATGATGATAATGTTGTTTTAATTAAAGTTGGTAACAAAACCTACAATTTAACCCCTGGTTTAAAAGAACTTTTACTTCGAACAAAACCTGATTTAAAACTAATATCGAGCAGTGATAAACTTGTGTATAAGGATATATTGCATTACACAAATGCACATAAAAGAGATTTTAAATCAAATGGGCAAATTAAAGGCGATAAAGGTATTAAATATCGTGAAATAATTAAACCGCTGTTTTCTGAATCTTTAAACAATAATATTATCACTAAATTTGGAGGAAGCTTACCAACACTGAAGAAATACAAAAATAATACTGACTTAGTATATTGGGATGATCCCAACGAACTGGTTGACAGATTGAAACTATTAATTGCTTCCAGAGATGCTGGTAATACAAACCATGATAATGAAATTTTATCGATAATCGAAGAATTAAAAGAAGCTAACATAATAAAACAATAAATAGTCATCATAATATGCTTCTTAATTAGTCTTTTAGTGGAATTCAAGACAAATATACTGAATTATGAACATAGATGTGAGCAAAGCTGATGTGGTTAACGAAATTCATAAAAATGCTAGGGTGAACTTTCCACGAAGACATGTTATCATGAAAGATATAGATGACTTGTGGCAAGCAGACTTAGTTGATATGCAATCAATTTCAAAAGAAAATAAAAATTACAGATATATTCTTGTCGTTATTGATACATTTTCGAAATATGCTTGGACCTTTCCTATTAGAAGTAAAAACAAAGAAGATGTTTGCAATTCTTTCAAAACTTTATTGCATGAAGGGCGTATTCCTAAAAATTTACAAACGGATAATGGAGCAGAATTTTATAATAACAAATTTAAGAAGCTTATGAAATCGTATCATATTAACCATTATTCAACCTTTTCAACAAAGAAGGCCTCAATTGTTGAACGATTTATTAGGACATTGAAATCTAAAGTCTATAAGGAATTTAGTCTAAAAGGCAACTACAATTGGCTAAACAATACACTGAATGATGTTATTAACAAATACAATCACACTTACCATCGCACTATTAATGAAATCCCTGCTAATGTAAACAACATTAACAAAAAAAATATATTAGAAAGGTATTTAAAGTTACAAAAAAGTTATAATTTAAAAGGAAAGTATAAAGTTGGTGATTATGTGCGTATCAGTAAATACAAAGGAACATTTGAAAAAGGTTACACTCCCAACTGGTCGACAGAAATATTTAAAATTCGTAAAATACAAAATACAAATCCTATAACTTACTTAATTGAAGACACTATCAGAGGTCAGCCTATTTTAGGTGCATTTTATACGCAAGAGCTTCAAAAAACAAAACATCCCAACATATATCTAGTCGAGAAAGTTCTTAGAAAAAAAGGTAACAAGGTTTTAGTAAAATGGTTGGGTTTATCTTCAGCTGAAAATAGTTGGATTGATAAATCGAATATAATATTATAACATTAACTTAATAACAAAATCATAAACGAATTGATTAAGTATTTAATTATATGTTCAGTATACATTCGTTAGTCTTATAATGTGTTTTGGTGAGAATAGTCTCCTTAATTGGCTTATAAATAATTTACCATTTGAATTACATTTACCTGGATATAATTTTTGTGGTCCGGGTACAAAATTAACTAAAAGACTTACACGTGGAGATAACGGTATTAATAAATTAGACGAATATTGCAAAAATCACGACATTGCCTATCAACAATCATCAAATTTAAAGGATCGGCACAAAGCTGATTTACTCCTATTAAAAATGGCGAAAGAGCGAGCAATTGCTGCAGATGCTAGTGTAGGCGAAAAATTTGCGGCGCGCTTAGTAAGCAAGGCTATGTCTACCAAAATTAAAACTGGTTCTGGTCTAAAAACAAGTAACAAAAAATGTTCCCAAAAAGTTACAACTGGAAAGGGGTTAAAAAGTAAATTGAAAAATCTTATTACCAAAACTAAAAAACACATAAAAAAATTAAAACCAAAGACCAAGAAAATGGCTATAGATTTAGCTATTGCGGCTGCTAGAGAATTAGCTGATAATTCATCTGTTGAACTTCCTCGTGTAATACCTATACCAAAAACTGGTGGTGTGTTACCTTTGATTCCTATTTTGGCGGGATTATCAGCGACGGGAGCTTTAGCAGGAGGTGCAGCTGGTATTGCTAAAACCATCAAAGAATTTAAGATGGCTAAAAAGATGTTGATTGAATCGAAGAGACATAATGAGGCAATGGAAGCTCTATGTATTGGGAAAGGATTACACCTTAAACCACATAAAGATGGGTTTGGAATTTTTGTATCGAAAGAAAAAAACTAAGATATCGGCTACCCAACCGAGCCTTAACTAACTTTGATATTTTAAAGTATAGTAAGAGCATTCCTTATTTTAGAGGTGTATTTATGAGAGATGAACTCCCTACAAATCCTTTTAAAAAAGAATGTGGAGTCATTAATTTAGACACTTCTATAAATCCTGGTTCTCATTGGGTAGCCTATGCAAAAAATAATGATTACATAGAGTATTTCGATAGTTACGGAAATCTTAAGCCTCCTAAGGAATTCATAAAATACATAGGTTATAAAGTTCAATATAATTATGATAATATACAGCGTGATCATCCATTTAATTGTGGACATCTCTGCTTAATTTTTTTACAAAAGTTCTGGGATAATCATGGAATAAAATAAACAGGATCTTCACTACTCGTTCAGTACGCAAGCATGTCTAAAACAGTTACCATCTCTGGAAATACATCTGAATTAATTTCGTATTTTCACCCACCACTACATTTATCTGATCAATACGAGTGCGGTTTGCTATATTTATCGGTGTTAAATTCAAGACCGAAAGTGACAGCCAACAACAACAACACCCGTCTATCTGTAATCAGAATCGAATGTGATCTTGTAAACGGTTCATATTGCAACGGCTTACCAACTCATTTTATTCATGAATTTATATCTGATAATGCTTCAGGTCACTGTTATATAGAAATACCGCGTAGTGTTATTTATTTTCCAATAAATAAAAATATTATTCCATCTATTTCTGTAAGGATTGTTGATCAGTTCGGTCGTTGTATTAACTTTGAACCAAAACATAATATTGAATTACGTCTTCATTTAAAAAAATCAAAATGATAGTATATTATAAAAACAATTTAATAAAAATAAAACGTCTTATTCCATCTACAACCACTAAAGTGCATAGACGTAAGAAAATACCAAAGAAATTGACTGAAACAAATAAAGACTTTCTTAAAGCTCTAGGTTTTAAAGTATGAATATACTACAGATTACTGAGTTACCACACTTTGATACTTCAATCGAAAGTTATGAAATCCATTCATACAATCCCTACAATAACAGCTTTAAAGAAAACGATGAAATCAGAATCCCCATACATCAGCAAGACATATACGTGCTACCATCAGCCAGTTCAATTTACATCGAAGGTCAGGCAAGGTTGCTCGGCAAAGATGGGAATCCGATCAAGAAAACTGTTACGTTCACTAATAACCCTGTTATGTCTTTGTTTCAAGACATCAGATACGAAATGAATGGTATTGAAATAGATCGTATAAAAAATTCAGGAATAACGTCAACAATAAAATCATATATCTCATTAAATGAAGCAGAAAATAAAATTGCTTCATTATGGGGTTGGAACCTAAACGGATTTCAAAGTGATGGGTATTTTAGCGCTGTGATACCGTTAAATAAGATTTTAGGGTTTGCAGAGGATTATAATAAAATTTTGATAAATTGTAAACATGAACTTATATTGAATAGAAGTAACTCTAACTTAAACAGTGTTGTTCTTACGGATGATGTCGTTCAACTTAAAATTGATATACAAAGGGTTCAATGGAGAGTACCGCATATAAAGGTCTCAGATCGAGAACGATTAACACTTTTAAAGCATTTAGAAAGAGATAAACCTATTCAAATAGCATTTAGAAATTGGGATTTATATGAATACCCTGTACTGCCTAAAGCCACAAAGCATTCTTGGTCAGTTAAGACTGCCTCACAATTAGAGAAGCCCAGATATGTAATCTTTTGTTTACAAAGTAACAGAAAAAATAATAAAACAAAGGATAGTTCACTGTTTGATCATTGTGATGTTACAAATGTAACGCTTTTCTTGAATTCACAGTATTATCCGTATGAACCTTTATGTTTAAAGTTTTCTGAGGGCAAATACAGTATATTATATGAAATGTATGTAAAATTTCGTCAATCGTATTACAACTGTCAAGCTGACCCGTTGCTTGACTTAAAGGACTTCAAAGAAAAAGCACCCCTGTTTATCTTAGACTGTTCAAGACAAAACGATACTCTAAAAACAGGTCCAGTGGACGTGAGATTGGAAATTGAATCATCTACACCGATACCAGATAACACAACTGCATATTGTCTGATTATTAACGATCGACTTGTGGAATACAAACCCCTCAGCAATATTGTACGCAGGTTATCATGATCGCTGTTGTAGACATTCAAGGCTTTCAAACAGAAACAAATAAATTTATAATAAAAGAAATCGCCATCTTGTATAATAAAAAAATACAAGTGTTTTTAATTAAGCCACCTTTTCCATTCAATAATTTAACGAAGTCAGAAAAAAAACAAGTGAGTTGGATTGAACGTAACAGAAGGATATACTGGTGTGAAGGATTCGTGCCCTATTCCAATTACCAGAATTTGATTATTGATATTTTAAGAGATAAATATGTCTACGTCAAAGGCTTACAAAAAGTATTATGGCTGAAAAGTATTTTAGAGAACAGTAATAGTAATACGAGTATATTTAATTTAGAAGATAAAGGTTGTTCTAGTATTATAAGTCTTTATGATCAATATAAGTATTCTCAAGATTTGTATAATTGTATTTATCATGACTCATTTTGTGCTTTGAAAAATGTATTGTGTTTAAATAAGTGGTGCTATGATAATAAAATCTTAATATGAATATATTCGTTTTTAATTTTTATGTTTAAGTAATATAAATATATCGAACACCATTTTATCCTCCCACCACTCTAACGATTCATATAAGTTGTTTACATAAGCAGGGTGATGTCATTATAAATTTATTAGTATTAGTATAAAGAACTAGGAAACGAGTAAATAGAAGATGTCTCAAAATGAATACAAGCCCCGATATAGCATGTATGACGCATATAAAATGCGTGAATTTTCTTTTAAATATTACTGGGGAACGGTTAATGAGAATAAAAGATTAATGATGGACATGGCTGACGCTGGATTCTTTTATTGTGGGGATAGTGTAAATGACAATGCAGCATGTTTCTCCTGTGGAGGAGTTATACATGATTGGGAAACTTATGATGATCCTTGGATGCAACATGCTATACATTTTCCTGCATGTTTTTATTTGAATTCCGTAAAAGGGATAGATTACATTATAAAATGTATGTACCAGAATATAGAATTATATACCTACGTTAAATGTTCATGATATAAAATAAAATAGTTGATTAAAAAAGTTAAACATGATGAAATTTTGGTATTTTTGAAGACAATGAAAGAAAGTAAAAAATTAATGAGTTTTGCATTCTGATGACAGAAAATATTTTCTTATTCAGTCTGAGTGGAATATATGAGCTCCAAGACACTTTTTGAATAAATGAATAGTGGTGTAAATTGGGAGTTTCTGGATTTCCTTTGATCCAGAAACCCCAATTTACACCTACTGCTGGGGTTATCAGGTATTGACTCCAGTTACTTCAGCAACATACTGCTTCCCTTTGACTCTTTTTCTTCCCCGCGTGTACGGATCTTTTACTTCCTTCCTGGCAGGCAACGCATTAGTGACTCCCCTGTCTGTTGTTTCTAATGTCCATGGACGGCGTAATCACTTACGTTCAGATGACCCACCTGCTCGTTTGCCTGCTTGTCACTTAAAAAAATAGTAGTGTGCGTAATGTTTTTATTTAAGAAATAAATTAATTTTACTGCTTTATTAATAAATAATCATTATCTGCAATCGTTCTCCTGAGGAACATAAAAAATTCCAAAGCCCTCCGCGTAATATTCGTAAAATGCTTACAAAGTTTTTGCTTCACGTATTAAATATAGAATAATGTTTCCAGAACAATCGGCTCACTGGTCCATCTCCTGAAGTCGTCTCTTGGGTCGGGTATCCTGGCCATGCCGGCAGCATTCAAGAACGCTGGTCTGGCTGTGGGAGCAATGGGGACCCTCATCGTGGGCTTCATCTGCACTCATTGTGTATACATCTTGGTAAGTCTGTAGCAACATCTAGACCGTGTTTATATGCATGTACGAGTATAACAAGATTTTTCCCG
>DWRH01000130.1:0-14934 GCA_022318365.1 Anthoptus insignis
CTCTGCCATGCCATCGCCGCCTTTTTTCGCGACCAAGGTTACCATGTACTATTGATGATCGACTCTCTAACCCGCTATGCCATGGCACAGCGTGAGATCGCATTATCCCTTGGTGAAGCACCGGCCACTAAAGGCTATCCCGCGTCTGTTTTCTCTTTGATCCCTCGCTTGGTGGAAACGGCCGGTAATAGCGATAGTGAGGGGAGCCTAACGGCTATTTATACGGTATTAGCAGAGGGCGATGATCAGCAAGACCCCATTGTCGATGCCGCCCGAGCGGTGTTGGATGGTCACATTGTCCTATCCCGACCCCTAGCGGAGATGGGGCACTTTCCGGCGATTGATATTGGCCAATCGGTGAGTCGTTGCATGGGATTGGTGACCACTGTAGAACATCGTCAGCTGGCGCGGGCCTTTAAGCAGTATTACAGTCGTTATCAAGAGATTAAGCCGATGATCGCCTTAGGAGGGTATATCGCGGGTGCTGATCCTGACGCCGATCGAGCGATACAGTTAGCACCGGCTCTCAGCCAATTCCTGCAACAAGAGGACCAGCAGTTAAGCCCATTTAACCAAAGTCTGCAGGCGCTTTCTTCCGTGGTACAGGGTTAACGATGAGTTCCCTTCTCACTTCTCAGCTTAAGGTGTTAGAGCGCTTAAGGCAGCAGCGTCGAGCTCAGTGCCAACAACGGGTCAATGCACAGCTTCACCAAGTTGAACAGATGCGTAGTAAGTTGACGACCTTGCAACACTTTATCGATTCCCCCATCCCGACGATGAGTAACGGCTTAGCGCTAAGGAACCATGAGAGTTATGTGCAAGAGCTGCGGCGGTTATATCAATGGCAACAGCAACAGTGCCAAGCAGCAGAGCAAACGCTAGCGCAACGAAAAGCCGAGCTTATTGCCTACCATCGTCAAGAAAAGCAACTTGAGCAGTACTGCCAAATCGTCACCGAGACTCAGGAGAAGCAACAGCAGCAGCGGGAGCAAAAATTTAACGATGAATTAGCGGCGTTACGGTTTAGTCGAAAAACTTAGCCGACACTATCAGGATGATAAAGCCAGGCGGCTGGGTCTGCCTCAGGCATATACTCGGTAAAGAGGTTATGCTGCATTTCTAAGAGTTGTTGATTGGCACTATTCGCTTGTTGGCAACGCTGCAATTGTGTCGGAAGATCTTGCCAAATTTTCAGCAGATGCTGCTGGGCGGCGGGCGCAAGGCCTTCAAGCAGTTGCTGCATACCCTGCTGGTCGGCACTCAAGGACAATTGTTGCAGACCCCGTATACGTTGCTGGGCATGTTGATGAATGTGTCGATAATGCTGCATCAGCTGCTCGGTATGGCTTTCAAGCTGCGAAGGCGTAAAGCTGATAATAGCCTGTCGCTGGGCACCAAGCAGTGCCTCTATCCGCTGGAAATGCTGGTGGTCATCCAGTAAATCAGCCACTAACTGGCGCACAACGTCAATCCGTTTCATTCAGACCTCTGAAAGAAAGCGAGCATAGATTGCGCCAGTGCGTCGCTGTCGAGCCCAATCTCACCCCGGCTTAATGCTGCTTTAACTTCGGCAACCTTATCGAGATCGACTTCGGGCAGTTGTCCCAACTGATCACGAGCTTGCGTGAGAGTCTGTTCTGTCGACAGCGAAGGCATTTTCGACGGCGCAACTTTCTCACTATTCTCGGTCTTCACCGATTGAGTCAAAGAGGTGCTGACTCGTTCATTGGGCAATGTCGGGGTTAGTTTTATCATAAAAAAATCTCCATTTATGACTTACAACGACTCAAAGAGCAGAAAAATTAAGTCATCTCACCAATTTTATTCGATTATACGAATCAGTACCTGCTGCGCATTCATCACCGTACCGCTGACAATCCGACCACTGGCACTATTTTTAACGCGGATCGTATCGCCCTTACCGCCATGCTGCAAAGCGACACCCGCTGTCGTCAACTCAAGCCCCTCTTGCTGGATAACGAGGGTGACAGCCTGATTACGTGCGATCAGTTGCGGTGAGCTGAGGAAAAGGGGGGTCAAGGGTTGCCCCGCGGCTACTGCTCGTTTCAGGCTCATCTGTTGCGCTGCCTCGATTTGCGTTATCACGCGAGCCCTTGTCCCAGGTTGCAGTACAACAGGCATCATCTGAATATCATTGGTCGTTAAGATCGTACCAGCGGGTAAGGCTGTCACGGCCACTACCGCAGCTAAATGTATCTCAACGTTGGCCTGCGCCCTAATTTTCCACGAACCACTGGGCGAGTTACAGCTGATGACCAGAGGAAAGCGGGTCGGTGACTGCGGGAGTAAGGGAGCGGTGAAGACTAAGGGAGTTCCACAGGAGGATAAATGATTATTAGCATTAAACAGCTGTACATTCGCAACACTGCGCAACGATTGCCACCCTTGCTGTTGACCCAACTGCTGGATCTGCTGGTCGACCCATTGCGTTGCTTGCCTGTCGATCGGCATGGCGGCCGAGGCAAGGTTAGCCCATGCGCCTAAAAGCGAGCTCCACAGCGTAATACTGATGAAGCGAGCAAAGCGGAAGTCGCGTTTCCTCTTTACCAATGACATAGTTTTAACTCCCTGAAAAATAAACCAAAAAAATAAACAATTTATTGGCATGAAAATTGCTTAATGGTTTCAGGGATTAAGAACAGGGCTTCTTTTAATGAGCATATCTTTCAGCCGTGCGTTAGGCAATAGCGTGCAGGCCATCGACTTACGATTACAACGGTCTGAAATATTAAGTAGCAATCTGGCGAACACTGATACACCAAATTATCAAGCCAAAGATATTGATTTTTCGGCTGAAATGCAACGACAGCGTACAAATATGGCCTCTCAATCGGCACAGGTACTTTATCGCGTTCCCCAGCAAATCGGAGCGGATGGTAACACGGTCGAGTTACATACCGAACAAGCGGCTTTTGCCAGTAACAGTCAGAGTTTTCAGGTGAGTTTATCCTTCCTTTCGATGCAACTGGCGAGCCTGCAAAAGGCGATTGAGGGGAAAAGCTGATGAAGAGGGATGATGATGGGATTTAATGCGATTTATCAAATTGCCGGGTCGGCAATGAATGCACAAATGATTCGCTTAAATACGGTTGCTAGTAATTTAGCGAATGCTGATACGCCGGCTTCGTCGGCGGACACTGTCTACCAGGCGCGGGTTCCTGTATTTAGCGCGGTAATGGATCAGGCCTCATTAGATCCCACCTCTGCGCAGAGCGTTGCCGTCACGGCAATTCGTCAGCAACCTGGTTCTGTCGCGCGCTTCGAACCTAATCATCCTTTAGCGGATGAGCAAGGCTATGTCTATTATCCAGCGATCAATACGGTTGATCAGATGGCGGATATGATGTCCGCTAGCCGCAGTTTTGAAACCAATGTTGATGTGCTGACCAACGTTAAAAGCATGCAACAAAGCTTACTACGCCTCGGTGAGGTGACCTAATGAATATCAGCAACAGCTCAGCGTCTGCAACCACAACCAGCACGAGTGGTACCACAGCATCCACCAGCGCTAACAGCCAAATTAGCGATATGTTTTTGCAGCTCCTCGTGGCGCAGATAAAAAATCAAGACCCGACCAATCCCACGGACGGTAAAGAGTATGTCAGCCAGTTGGCGCAACTTAGCCAGGTACAGTCTATGGATAGCATCTCAAGCTTGATGACCAGTACCTCTCGACAAGTTAGCTCGTTACAAAAACAGAGCATCGGTGCGTTAACCGGACAAAAGGTAATGGTGGCAACCGATCAGCTCTCGACGGATGGCACGACCGCTATTACAGGTCGTACCACACTGGCCCATGCTGCGTCGCAGGTTACCTTAACGCTGAAAGATGCGGCGGGTAATAGCTATCCTCTTTCCCTTGGCGCGGCATCGGCGGGCGATATGAATTTCACCGTCGATCCACAAGCCATGGGGCTGCCAGCGGGGAGTTACAGCCTAAGCGTCACGACAGATAACAATCAAAATGATCTCACTACCGAGCTATTAGGTACGGTAAAAGCGGTACGTTTTCCGCTCTCTGGCAGTGATCCAGTATTGAGCTTACAAGGTATTGGCGACGTCAACTACAGCACTATCACCCAATTTACGATGGCATAGCCTTCGACATCATTTAAGGACACTCAAGATGAGTTTTAATATTGCGATTCGTGGACTGGATGCGGTCAGTGCCCAGTTAGATACCATCTCAAACAATATTGCGAATGCGGACACTGTTGGCTATAAGTCAGGCCGCGAAAATTTTGCTGCGTTATATGTCAATGGCAAAGGTAATGGTGTACTCGATCAAGGCGTTCAACAAAGCTTAAGTACCAACGGCTCCGTCATCAATGGTGCGAGTAATTTAGATTTAGCCATCAGCGGTGAAGGGTTTTTCGCACTGCAAGATACGAATGGTAGCCAAAAATTTAGCCGCGCAGGATACGTGCAAGTGGATAAAGACGGCTATTTAGTTAATAACGCGGGACTTAAATACCAAGGCTATCCAGTGGGAACGACAACGGGTGCCGTTTCTTCAATTGTGATTCCGCCAACGCGTAATGAAGGCACCTTAAGTGGCGTTAACCTTGACGAAAAAGGCAACGTTCAGGCGACCTATAGTAACGGAGAGACAGCAACCGTAGGGCAAGTTGCGCTCGCTAGCTTTGCCAATATGGACCAATTAGTCCCCGAAGACGGTACCCTATGGCGTGCAACGCAAGGCTCCGGAGCGCCGCAATTTGGCGTTGCTCAGACTGGGGTATTAGGCAGCTTACATAATGGCTCGCTCGAATCCTCGAACGTCAATCTTACCAGCGAGCTGGTGAACTTGATGAGTGCGCAACGTAACTACCAAGCCAATACTAAAGTCATTAGCACCGACAGCAGTATGTTTACCGCACTGTTTCAAGCTATCTAATGGATAGACTACTCTATACCGCGCTTAGCGGGGCAAATGTGGCGCAGCAGCAGCAGCAAATCCATGCGAATAACTTGGCGAACGTCAATACGGAAGGGTTTCGCGCCGATTTGGCCTTTGCCCAGCAACAAGCGCTGTCGCAACGCGAGAATGAAACACGGGTATTGAGTGCAGAACAGCCTTCGGCAGTAGATCTGTCTGCGGGGCCTATCCAGTCCACCGGACGCAATCTCGATGTCGCCATTCAGGGGCATGGCTATCTTACGCTGGTCACGCCCAATGGTGAGGCGTATACGCGAGACGGCCAGCTGATGATTGATCAGCAGGGGCAACTGTTTGCTCACGGCTATCCAGTATCGGGTGACAATGGCCCGATCATCCTGCCACCTTTCTCCTCCGTCAGTATTGGTGCAGATGGCATTGTCTCCATCGTGCCGCAAGAGAGTGGTAATACCACACCCATCGAGGTCGATCGGATTAAGCTCGCCAGCCCGCCTGCCGCCAGCTTATCGAAAAACGAACAAGGTTTACTGGTAAGCAGTAACCCTAATAACCCTGTGGATGAAACGATAAGTATCACCTCGGGGCACCTCGAAGGCTCTAACGTCTCGGCAATCGGTGAAATGCTAGCCAGCATGTCAATCAATCGTCAATTCGAAGCACAGATCAAGATGATGAAAACCGCCGATGATTTGGCGTCGGCAGGTAATCAGCTACTGAGAAATAGTTAAGCGAGAATAAATCATGAATCCAGCGTTATGGATAAGTAAAACCGGCCTAAGTGCTCAAGATGCGCGCCTGACCTCTATTTCGAATAACCTAGCCAACGTGAATACGACGGCGTTTAAAAAAGACCGTACCTTATTTGCGGATCTGTTTTATCAAAATCAGCGTGCACCGGGTAGCCCGCTCGATCAGCAAGATAATACGCCGATCGGCACGCAATATGGCACAGGGGTAAAGATCGTTGGGACACAAAAAGAGTTCAGTGTCGGCAACATCCAAAATACCGGACAAAAACTAGATGTGGCCATTACCGGCGAGGGTTTCTTCCAAGTGCAATTAGCCAACGGTGATGTCGGCTATACCCGTGCGGGAAATTTCCAGCGTAATCAAGATGGTGTATTGACTACGGCGCAAGGCCTGCCGCTACAGCCGCAAATCGATATTCCCGCCAATACCACCGATATACAGATAGGCAAAGATGGCACAGTACGGGCAACGGTTGCCGGTCAAACCGACCCTGAAGAATTAGGGCAACTGACACTGGTTAACTTTATGAATCCTGCTGGACTGTCGGCGCAAGGCGATAACCTCTATCAAGAAACCGCGGCGAGTGGCGAACCTACTGAAGGGACACCTGGCGAAGACGGACTAGGACAGCTGGAGCAAGGTGCATTGGAAGGGTCTAACGTACAAGTGGTGGAAGAGATGGTGGATATGATCACGGTACAGCGTGCTTACGAGATGAATGCCAAGATGGTCTCTGCTGCCGACGACATGCTGAAATTTGTGACCCAAACGCTATAGGAACGATGATGCGCTACCCATTGCTCGTGATGATCGCCATGGCTTTTCTGCTATCAGGATGTGAAAGCTCGCCTTATTTGGTCAAAAAAGACGATGAAGCCTACGCGCCACCGGATGAAATTTTGGCGCCTACGCCGACCAATCATGGCGGAGGGGTGTTTACCACAGGATTCAATTGGTCGTTGACGCAAGATAGGCGCGCTTATCGGGTCGGCGATATTCTGACTGTTAGGCTGGATGAAGCGACTCAAGCCAGTAAGCAGGCCAAGACTGGGTTTGATAAGAAGAACGACACAACCTTCGGTATCCCCAATGTTTTTGGTCATTCAGTCAATAGTCTTTCTGCTTCGGTCGATGGTGACCGCACCTTCAATGGTAATGGCAGCTCGCAGCAGCAGAATAGCTTAAAGGGTTTTATTTCGGTGGCAGTTTACCGCGTATTAGCCAACGGTGTGCTGGTAATACGCGGTGAGAAATGGTTAACGCTCAATCAAGGCGATGAATATATCCGGATTACTGGTTTAGTCCGCGCGGACGATATTGATCGCGATAATTCAGTGAATTCGCAACGTATTGCCAATGCACGGATCTCCTATGCGGGACGTGGGGCATTAAGCGATGCCAATAGCGCTGGGTGGCTCACCCGCTTCTTTAATCATCCACTTTTCCCAATGTAAGGGGCATCCAGTGCACTATCGAATTACGCTATGGCTCTTGCTATCGTTGCTCTTTCCCAGTTCAGTCTTCGCCTCGCGTCTCGGCGATCTGGTCGATGTTGAAGGGATCCGCGGAAACCAGCTTATTGGTTATAGTTTAGTGGTCGGGCTGGACGGAACGGGAGACAAAAATCAGGTCCGTTTTACCAACCAATCGGTGACCAATATGCTGCGTCAATTTGGCGTACAGTTGCCCCCGAAAATCGATCCCAAGGTCAAGAATGTCGCGGCAGTAGCGGTAAGCGCTATTTTACCGCCGGGTTACAGTCGTGGCCAATCGATTGATGTCACCGTGTCGTCGATCGGCGATGCGAAAAGCTTGCGAGGGGGCACATTACTGTTAGCGCAACTGCGGGGGGCTGATGGAGAAATCTATGCACTGGCTCAAGGCAGCGTGGTGGTTGGCGGGATGCAAGCCCAAGGCAATAGTGGATCGAGCATTACGATAAATACGCCTACCGCCGGACTCATCCCTAACGGGGCGACCGTTGAGCGGGAAATCGCAACCGACTTCCAGAGTAATAATCTGGTCTATCTTAACCTGCATCGTCCTGAGTTTAAGACCGCCAATAATATCGCCACCGCGCTAAATCAGAACTTCGGCTATGGCACTGCGACGGCAGAGAGCGCAACGCGTATCGCCGTCAAGGCCCCGCTTAGTCCGGGGAGTCGGGTCGCCTTTATGTCGGCATTGGAAGATGTTGAGGTAACCCCTGGCAAAATGTCGCCACGTGTTGTGTTTAACTCGCGTACCGGCACCGTGGTAATAGGCGACAACGTAGTGGTCCATGCCGCAGCAGTCTCCCATGGTAGCCTAACGGTCACCATCCGCGAATCGAACGCGGTAAGTCAACCGGGGCCGTTAAGCAATGGCCGTACGGCAGTGACACCACAAAGTGAACTTAGGGTTAATCAAGGCAATGGTCATAGCGTGGTGATCCCGACCGCAACGACACTACGCAGCATTGTCAATGCACTAAATGGCCTGGGCGCAACCCCTGACGATATTATGTCGATTTTACAAGCCTTACACGAGGCGGGCGCATTAGATGCAGAGTTGGTGGTGATATGACCGTTTCGTTAACCGGTTCACCCGGCCTGAGCGAGGCACTGATCCCTGGCGATATCGGAACCCAGCAGAAACCGCACTCGCTAGCGCAGGCCGCTGAGCAGTTTGAAAACCAGTTTCTTAGACAGATGATTAAAGAGATGCGCCATGCAACGGATGCATTAGCGAAAGATTCGCCAGTAGACAGTAAGCAGCAGGCGATGTGGCGCGATTTTTACGACGATCAATTGAGTGCCAATCTGGCGGCGACTCATTCCACCGGTTTAGCGGAAATGATCGTCAAACAGCTTTCTCCGCGCGTTAGCCCTTCAGAAATCGCGACGGACGGTCGTTCTGTCATGACAGAACAACACTCAACGGAACAAGGCTGATGATGAACCTTTTCACGATTGCGGCGCAAGGCGCACAGGCTGCTCAGAACCAGTTGTCGGTTAGCGCGGGAAATATTGCTAATCAGCAAACGGCCGGTTATTCCCGCCAGCAGATAACGCAGACGGCTTCGCTGGTCGATGCGATCGGTAATGGGGTGAGAACTAGCGATGCCAGCCGGATAACCGATCAAACGCTCAACCAAGCGCTATGGCGCACACAGAGTTCGGTGGGCTATTACCAATCGTTAAATAGCTGGGGAACCTCGTTAGAAAAGGTTATCTCCTCTAGTGCGACGCAGCCATCGACGCTACTGACCAGCTTTTTTAATTCTGTCAGCGCGTTAACTAGTCAACCCGACTCGACGGCCTATCGCCAGCAACTGATCAGCAGTGCGACCAGTCTTGCGACGGGCTTATCGCAGACTAGCCAGACTCTCGCCGATCAGCAGACGAGTATTGGACAACAGCAGCAGTCTACGATTCAGCAAATCAATCAGCTCTCCTCAAACATTGCGGATCTTAATCAGCAGATTGAACGCTTAGGGGCCGGTGCCGAGAGTAATAGCTTACAGGACCAGCGCGACCAACAGGTTAAAACGCTAAGTGGGTTGATTGCCGTATCGGTCGAGAAAACGGATAACGGAAGCTATACCCTCACCACGCAAGGCACGACACTGGTTGCGGGGAAACAAGCGGCGGTCATTTCATCCAGTACCGATACGCAAGGGAATCGGCAGTTAGAAAGCCGATTGGGGCAAACGTCATCGCCCCTATCGACGTCAGCCGGTGGTCAACTAGGAGCTTTGTTCGACTATCAACAGCAGGTACTCTCACCGTTGCAAACGCAGGTCACCGATCTGATGTCCTCCGTCAGCGACCAAGTTAACAGTACCCTAGCCAAGGGTTATGACTTACAGGGTGAGCAGGGCAAGGCGTTATTTAAAGTCTCTACCGATAGTGCCGGGGTATCGACGTTAGCAACTACTGATATAACGCCCGCTCAGCTGGGCCTATCTCTTGAGCAGAAGACCCCAGCGAATGGCGGTAATCTTACTGCGTTGAGCGGATTACAGACCACAGGCGGTTTCACTGACCACGCTGCAGCGATCACCAGTCATCTCGCATTGGCGAACAGTCAGAGTAGTAATCAGCTCGCGGTAGCCAATGCCGTAAACCAACAGTGGCAACAGCAACGTGATAATTTAAGCGCGGTGAATAAAGACGAAGAAGCCGTGAACCTGCAAACCTACCTACAATCTTACCAAGCCAATATGAAAGTGATGTCAGTGGGTAACCAGCTATTCACCGAACTATTGACGCTGTTTAGCTAGCGGAGGAGATCATTATGCGTATCAGTAGTCTCAGCCAGCCGCAGAGAATGTTGGCGACCTTGGAAGCGGGTAATACCCAAATTCAGAAATTACAGGATCAGTTGGCTACGCAACAAAAGCAGTCGCTGCCCTCAGAGGACCCGCTCAATGCTGCCCGCACGGCGGCCGTGACGCAACAACAGACGATAACCGCTCAGTACCAGCAGAATATTACTTCGGCCAATGACGCCTTGACCGGTCAAGATACGCTATTGAGTAGCATGAGTGATCTGGTGCTGTCGTTACAAGACCAGCTACGCAGCATGAATAATTCGACGCAATCTGCGAGCACTACAGCGGGTTATAGCGCCCAACTCTCCAGCCTAAGCGAAGGGATCGTAAATCTCCTCAACAGCCAAGATGCGCAGGGGCACTATATTTTTGGCGGCAGCAATAATACTCAACCACCAGTGGTTAAAGCCGATGGAAAGTATCAATGGCAGGGTAACGATGAGACGCAGAGCGTCCAAGTCGGGCAACAACAACGCATCAGTGCCGGCACGGCGGTCAGTGCGTTATTCGCGCAGGGCAGTGATCCCCTTAGCTTATTAAATAATCTCGATGAACTCACTCAGTCCATGAGTCAATCACAGCCAAGCACCGCGACGCTTTCAGCGTTGATCCAACAGAGTAGCGATGCATCGGATAAGGTGAGCAGCGCCAGAGCGTCGATCGGCAGCAGACAAAACCAGCTCACGCAGCTTTCGGGTATGTATACCGATCTCAGTGCCGCCAATAGCGAAGTGTTAAGCCACTTGCAAAGTACTGATACCGCTGAAACGACGCTGCAGCTGCAATCTTGGATGAAAACGGTGGAATACAGCAGCAAGGCGTATGGTTTAATGAATCAGTTTTCTCTTTTTGATGTGATTTAATCATGTTATCGCCACTCTCTTCTGGATCGTTCAATCGTCCCCTTAGCGGTGACGGGGCAACCCGTGCGCAACCC
The DNA here is from genome assembly GCA_022318365.1 of Anthoptus insignis. Classification (NCBI taxonomy): domain Eukaryota; kingdom Metazoa; phylum Arthropoda; class Insecta; order Lepidoptera; family Hesperiidae; genus Anthoptus; species Anthoptus insignis. Next base: position 10,924 of record DWRH01000130.1, read on the forward strand.
TCCGCTATCCCGACCAGCAATGATGTGATCGAGCGGGTCGCCTCGTCACGGCAGGGACTACGGTTTCCCGACGAACTATTGATTAGCCGTGATCCCCAGCGATTCAACACCCAATTAAATCTACAAATCACGGCAGTACAGCGTGCCAGCGATTATTTGAATGAAGCTGAGTTATCCTTTAGGGGCTTGGCTCAGACGATGAGTCGAGAAAAGCGACAGCTACAGCTGCGTCGTACTCGTCAACTGGTTGAGCGTCGCGTACAGCAGTCAGGGGGAACGGTAGACCGTAATTTTACCGCCTGTCTGGACCGCCCGGCACAGGTTATTTTCCACTGTGAGGCGTTGGAAGCCCTATTGGCGACCGAAGAGCGGGAAATCATTACCTTCGGTTTAGGGGAAGGGACTTTTCGCCGTTGGGCGTCGTTGGTCATCACGCCCGATATGTCGTTGGGTCAACGAATTTTTGCGCTGAATCGCGCGTTAGGCCAATTTCGGATCTGGTGTTATTACGACTTGCCGACGCAGCGCTTGTTATTCACGCTACCGGAAAGCCAGTGGGCCTATGTTACGCAGTGGACAGTACGGGGAGGCGGCATCTGTTTTGCGGCGGATAGTTTGACGGTATTACGCCCCCAACCTATCCACTGTTTCGAGCAGCAGCTACAACAGCTGCTCACAGGCGAGGCGATTACTGCTGGCTTAAGTGCCGAGCAAGCGGTTCGGCACCTTCAACAGGAACGGCAAAAACTACTGCTTCAGCGACAACAAGTCGATCAGCATTTAGCGCAACGAGCCATCCCTTTAGAGCGCCAGCAGGCATCACGTTTGGCGCAGCATGTTCGCCAGCAACTTGCGGCATGTCACGGCGGATTTCGTAGCTTAAACCAAGCATTACAGTGCCAAGCGAATTTACCGAACGCCGTGGTCTATCAATTACTGATCGGTGAATAGAAAAAATTTACCCTAGCCCTTTATTTTTGTGAGACGCCAGTCGTTATTAACTTCTGTTACGACTCATCGTCCACTTTTGAAGGAACCGCCAGATGGCTATCACACTATTTACTAACTCATCCGCAATGTCTGCCAACAACGCTTTACAAAAAGCCAACTCGACCTTATCGAGCGCTATGGAGCATCTAGGTACCGGTAAGCGTATCAACAAAGCGTCTGACGATGCGGCAGGCCTACAAGTGGCCACCCGTCTACAAGGTCAAACTAATGGTATGGCAGTTGCTCAGCGTAATATCGCCGATGCCTCAACCATGCTACAGACCGGTGAAGGGGCGATGGACGAAGTGAGTAACATCATGTACCGCATGAAAGATCTGGCGACACAGGGTGCGACCGATACCAATACCGCAGATAGCCGTAAAGCGATCGATGCCGAGCTGACAAGTCTGAATACCGAGCTGACCAGCATCATGGGTAACACCTCTTATGCTGGCAATAAGTTATTTAGCGATACGACGGCTTCGGACGGTAAAGGTGGAACCACTACCATTGCGAAAGCCAAAATGGGTGCTGAAATGACCTTCCAAACTGGATCGGAAAGCGGTGAAACCACTAAAGTAAATGTTTCGACACAACTCGCTGCCGTGTCTACTAGCATCACTGGCTTAGCGACGGCTTCCGTGCAAGATTCAGCTGATGGCAGTGTTTCGGGCACCAAAAATGCCAACGCGCTGATCGACACTCTAAACACGGCACTGGATAACGTCACCAGCCTACGTTCTGCTTTCGGTGCGTCGATCAATGGTCTTAGCCATGCGTCGTCTAACTTAACCAATATGAAAGACAATACCGACCAAGCGCTGGGCAACATTCAAGATGCCGACTTCGCGTCAGAAGCATCGAAAATGACCCGTAGCCAAATGCTGGCACAAACCAGTACCTCTATGCTGAAGCAGTCGAACAGCATGTCGAGCCTAGTAATGAGTATCTTAGGCTAAGGAAGCAATGTGAAGGCATGACCTTCGGCTTTCCTCTTCGTCAATAAAGCGGAAGTTTATCTTCCGCTTTGTCGTTTCTTGTCAGCCTTCAGACGGCGCTTTACAATTTGGCACGATTATTGCTTATATGCGTTATAAAGCCGATGCCACCGTCTGTTGATAAGTTTTTTAAGCGGGTATAACCACCATGACCGATATCAGTTCTCTCGATCCGCAAACCCTCGCGACGCAAATGGCCGGATACGATATTCAAGCGTCGCAAAGTGCCGCCACCAAGCAACAAAGCTCGCTGACCACACAAACGAACAACCTTAGTAAACTAAAAACGGCGCTCACTACCTTTCGCAGTAGCCTGGCCAGTTTGAATAGCTCGACTCAAGGCATGTTGGCCAACAGTGCTAGCTTAAGTCAATCGACCGTGGCCACCGTGACGACGACCTCACAAGCTAATCGCGGCACCTATTCACTGAGCGTCAGTCAGCTCGCTTCTGCTCAGCAGACAGCCTATACCAGTCTCACCGACGATATGGTCAAGCAGGCGAGCGGTTCATTGACGCTGGCGGTTAAAGATAAAAGTATCACCATAGATATGGGTAAGCTGACGTCATTGGCTGATTTTGCCGACGCCGTCAATCAATCAACTGACAATCCCGGCGTTACCGCCTCGTTAATCAAAACCGACGGTAAAGTCCAGTTGATGCTAAGTAGCGACGAGAGTGGCGTTGCCAATGCCCTAGCCTTAACCACCAGTCAGTTGGATAGCCAGACGGCGGCGGCGCTTAGTCAGGGCGTGGAGATCTCTGCGGCGAAAGACGCGAAAGTCAGTATTGGCTCGTTGGCTTTTAGCAGCAGCTCCAATAAATTAGATTCCCTAATCGAAGGGGTCACCATCAACCTGCAAACCGTCACGGCAGCGGATACGCCATTGACCCTGACGGTCGGCACCGATACGAGCGCTACCCAAAAAAACCTGCAGAGTTTTGTCGATGCCTATAACAGCTTACGCTCGGTATTGGATACCCAAGGATCGGCGAGCGGCGGCAACGATGGCTTGGTCTCCTCACTAAATACTGAATTGAATAGCGTGATCCGTGGGACGGCGAACGGCTTCGATATGACTCGCTTTGGCGTGACCTCAGATAAAGACGGCAAGCTGACGCTGAATAGCGATACCTTAAAGACACAACTGGGTAAAAACCCGCAATCGATCAATCAATTCTTTAATAGCCAAGGTTTACTTTCGACTATTGATAAATCGATGAATAACTACCTCAGTACCAGCCATGGTGTTCTGCAAAGTCGCCAAGAGGTGCTGGATCGACAGCAGAGCGACATTACCGATCGGCAGACAAAAATTACTACTCGCTACAACGATGCCTATAACCGCTACTTGACGCAGTTCACCAAGTTAAAGAGTGCGATGCAGGATATGAACAACACCCTTAGCAGCTTATTGGGTTAACGAGACCGATTATGTACAGTAACGACAACCTTGATGGCTACGACTATCTTTCCGCCGACTTGGAGCGCCAAGTCGCCACCGCAACCCCTCATCAGCTTGTGCTGATCATGTTCAGTGGATTGATGGATGAACTGGTCAGAGCGAAAAGCCATATTCACGCTAAGCGCTATGAGCAAAAGGCGACGAGTATCAATCGCTGTATCGATATTCTTAATGCGCTGAGCAGCGCGCTGGACGTAGAGCAGGGCGGCGAGCTAGCCAAGTCATTAGCCAGCCTTTACGACTATGCCGTCCGCTGCCTCTATGAGGCCAGTCATCAACTCTCCATCGATAAAATCACTGAGGTGGAGCGATTGATGGCGGAGATCGAGGCCGGTTGGCGCGAGATGGCGGTATAACATGCTGGACGAGCGACGCGCAAAGCAGCTGGTTCTGGCGATCGATGAGGCAATCCGCCAGCAGGATTGGGATGCCCTGTCCCGTGCCAATCAACAGCTCGCCTCGAGTATAGAGGCTGAGGGTGTGACGGATTTACAGCGTCAGCAACTCCAACATTTCTATCGTTTAAGCTTGGCAGCATGCCAAGGTCAAGCCGATGCG
>DWRH01000131.1:0-14818 GCA_022318365.1 Anthoptus insignis
TGGCGTGACGAACCAAGGGTTAAACTTTGCGGGTGACAGTGGTGACACGGCACACCGTAACTTAGGTCAAACGCTTAGCGTGAAAGGTGGCTCAACGGCCACTCTAACGAATAATAATATCGGTGTTGTCTCTAACGGCACGGATACCCTTAGTGTTCAACTGGCCAAGGATGTGGATCTGGGTAATGACGGTAGCTTGAAAGCGGGTGCTACCACGCTGAATACTGCTGGCGTGACAGCCGGGAATACGCAGCTTTCCACCAATGGTGTCACCAATGGCAACATGTCACTCGCCTCAAGCGGCTTAACCTTCAGTAATGGCGCTAATGGCGCGGTCGTATTAAGTAATAGTGGCTTGGATAATGGTAATAACAAAATCATTAATGTCGCACCAGGTACGGCTGGCACGGATGCGGTCAACGTCAACCAGTTAACGGCTTCGAGCACTGGCGTGACGAACCAAGGGTTAAACTTTGCGGGTGACAGTGGTGACACGGCACACCGTAACTTAGGTCAAACGCTTAATATCAAAGGCGGGGCTACTGGTTCGTTGACAGATAACAACATCGCAGTAGTAGCGAATGGATCGGATACGCTGAATGTTCAACTCGCGAAGAATGTAAATCTAGGCACAGATGGCAGCCTGACGACGGGTAATACGGTTGTAAATAATGGTGGAATAACGATCACCTCAAACAATGGTACGATAGGGTTGACCAGTTCCGGACTCAATAATGGCGGTAATAAAATTACCAATATTGCTGCAGGTACTGAAGAATCAGATGCCGTGAATTATGGGCAATTAACTTCCGCGATTACGGGCGTTAAAACTCATTATTACGGTGTTAATGATGGGGGGACTCGCGGTGGTAACTATAACGGTGAGGGCGCTACCGGTACTTATGCTATAGCAACGGGAGTGAATGCTTCTGCCACGGGGGATGCTGCATCAGCACTTGGCTCATCAAGTAAAGCTTCTTCAGCAGGTTCTACCGCGGTTGGTTCTCAAGCGATATCAACAGCGGCTGGAAGTGTGGCTCTGGGGAGTAATGCGAATGACGATGGGCGTGGTACCGAATCTTACACCGGTAAATATTCTAACGCGAATAACGTAACTGTAGGAACAGTGTCTATTGGAAATGCTGCTAAGGGTGAAACACGTACTTTAAGTAACGTAGCCGATGCCGTCCAGGGAACGGATGCTGTGAACTTACGTCAGTTGGATGGGGCGGTGCAAACAGCTAATAACTACACTGATACGCAAATAAGTCAAACCAATCTACAGGCCAATCAAACCGCGACCAACGTTAGTCTATTGAGTAACGGTAAAGACGGGTTCTTCCAAGTGAATAATAGCAACAATTACCAAAAACCTGTCGTTTCCGGTACAAATGCTGCGGCAGGTGGCTCAGGTTCTCAAGCATCAGGGAGTTATAGTATTGCTTTAGGTACGAACGCTAACGCTTCACATACTAATGCTGTTGCTTTAGGAGCGAATAGTATCACTGATCGAGATAACAGTGTCTCTGTAGGCAGTAGTGGCAAAGAACGGCAAATTACTCATGTTGCAGCGGGCACCGAGGATACTGATGCAGTTAACGTCAAACAGTTAAAATCATCGGAAAAAGGATCTGTAAGATACGCTTCAAATCAGGATGGTTCGACTGACTACAGTCAGGTCTCACTAGGTGACGGTCAAAATCCGACAACAGTTTCCAATGTCGCACCGGGGCGTACTGGTACAGATGCCGTTAATGTGAATCAGATGAAACAAGGATTAGCAAACGCGAATCGCTACACCGATCATGCAGTAGGTCAAGTACGTAAAGACGCCTTTAGCGGGGTCGCCGCCGCTATCGCGACAGCTAACTTACCGCAATCCTATATTCCTGGTGGGAGTATGACATCAGTGGGTATAGGTTCCTACCAAGGTCAATCCGCACTTGCGATAGGCGTATCAACTGTTTCAGATAACGGACGTTGGGTACTAAAACTCAGTGGTACGACAAGCTCCCGTGGAGACACAGGTGTTGGAGCGGGTGTAGGTTTGCAGTGGTAATCTTTTGACGTTGATGGTCCTACTATAAAATGGATAGTAGGACTTTCTATTCCCATAATTATAAGGAATTGACGATGAAAAAAATCACAAGTCGTCCAGTGCATTATATGAGTATTCTGGCCTCAGTGCTGTTACTCTCTAACTGCGGTACCGTTAGTAAAAATATTAGTAACGATGGCACCTTTGCAAAGAATATCATTTGGCCTAATCAGAAAGATGTTAATCCCTTAGCCCAGGGGGGATCCTATCCCACGGCACAGACATTAGCGCTATTGAGACCTGGGTTAAATAAAACGCAAATCCAAAAACTTATTGGCCCCCCTCAGTTCAGTGAAGGCATTGCAACCCGTGAGTGGGATTATCTCTTCAATATTCCTAATTCCAAAACTGGCAAGAATGAAATATGCCAGTATAAAGTTTTATTCAATAAATCAGGTACGGTGGGTAGTCAGTACTGGTTACCTGAACAATGTGGAGAGGTTACTGTAGCCGCTGCTACGCAGGAGATAAGAACAGATGGACTATTTAAATTCGACGAGTGGGAAATCACTCAGTTAAAAAGCGAGTCTATGCAGCGTTTGGAGGGTTTTGCGCGTCAAAAATTGCTACTTGGGAGTAAAATAACCGTCACTGCCTATACTGACCGCTTAGGGACCAAGGAATATAACCAATTACTGTCAGAACGCAGAGCTACGGCGATTAAGAACTACTTGATACAAAATGGGATGCCAGCTAATCAAATAACCGCCTACGGAGCAGGTGATTCTGCACCAGTGAGTCAGGGTTGTACGGATAATTTATCCCATGGTGAACTTATCAATTGCCTAGCACCAGATAGACGTGTTGAAATCACAGTTAAGTCATAACAAGATATACATTTAAACAAAAGGCTACTGCAATGAAAAAAACTAAAACTATCACAACATTAATAGTCACTACTATCGCCGCGCTAAGTGTAGGATTATATGTTGCCTACGCCCGAGAACCCGCACATTCTAAATTAACCAAAAACCACGAGGTTGAAGCTCCAGCATCAGGTACGACTAAAAATTTCGGTGATTGGGGAGTTAGTTGTAATGATAATCCTCAAGGGCAAAAAGTATGTACACTAGCTCAAGAGTTACGTCAAAAAAACAACAACGCACGAATTTCTCTGCTCGAAGTTAAACCGTTGAACTCGTCCCAAGCCACTGCGGGCCTAACTTTACCTTTTGGCTTGGACGTTCGCCAAGGAATCAGCTTACAAGTTGATAATAGTGCGGTAGTACAAGGTATTGGGTTTTCAACTTGTTATCAACAGGGTTGTTTAGTTCCTATGAATTTTGATAAAGGTACACTTAATGCATTAAGAAATGGTAAAGCGCTGAAGATTACTGCGAAAGTTCTGAATGGGAGTAGTATTAATTTAGACATCCCACTTCGAGGATTTGGTGATGCATATGCTTTTATGAATAAGCTATCCACCCAAAAGTAAATAATGTAGAAGGCAGGTGTTTTTAACCACCTGCCAGCATTCCTCACTACGAGAATACCGACGAGAATTTAAACCTACTAATAGTGTTTTAAAGTGAGTTAGTAATCATCAATTTTGTCATGCAATTCTACTCACTCAGAAAAGAATCGCGTATTATAAAGTGGTTTTTTTAAGAGATTTCTAAGATTAAGCCGATGGCGCTTAACATGTTAAGTCAATAATTTACTATTGGTCTGTTTTTTTTTGACTTCAAAGGTTCCATATAACTTGGCTATCCATCCATCATCCAAACAGCGATCTTCAATACTGAAATAACGTCAAAAGACGTTCCGATCTGTACTGAGTATCTTTTCCAGACACGAGCCACACTCTACTTATAGATATAGTTAAACTAGTAGAAAAGCAACCTATATCCGGGGCCCATCTAGCTCCGTCTTTTATCAAGCTTAGCTGAAGTAATGGCTTCTGCTGCTCTTTTGCCTTTAGTTGCTTCTGAGAGGTCGCTAACTTTTAAATAGTCAATAATGGTACTGAGACGAGTACATATAATTTTCCATAATATCACGTCCCGACATTTACTGATGCATATCATCGAAGGAAGTTGAATAGGTGAAAAATAGTTATTACATCATACTAAAGCACTAACAAGGATAGCGCGGCTTACCTGAATGTTTTAACATTACAAACGACGCCGTCAGCAGTAAAAAAGGCAGTATAAAAACTGAGAACTAATCTTCGAAATAAATTTAAAGTGGATGGTATACACTAAATGATTAATTTAGTGGTGTTTCCGCTGGTTATACATAATTTCAAGAGGTACTAGTGGGTAAGAATAAAAAAATATGGATTCGGTTAATTAGTCATTATTGAAAATCTCCTTGTTAAAACTGAATATATAATTCGTTGTGCTTGAAGTTTACCGGCGGATAATGAATGTTAGATTGAGAGTGATTTCGAATTAAGTGCTATGATATACGGTTATCTCGTCTAAGTGGTAAATGGATAAATAGCTTCCTATTGGGTTAGGAAACTGTACGGCGAGTTTATGGTTTTCTGTCATAGAGTTTCATCATTAGTCGGTAAATTACAGGTTATCCCCCTTCAAATTAATTTTCTCAATGGAACTACATTGGTTTGAGAAGGATAAAATCTAAATATCACCATATAGCATTACCTTATTATGTATTTATTTTTTATTTGCTAGAGGCCTATCATCCCTATTGATATTTAGGTTGGGGAACCTGATGCGCAATCGATGCTCCATGCATTATTAAGTTACCCGGCCTCGTTACTTGGGCTGAGCTTAATCGGACAATGACCCGTATCATTTCAATGCTGCTCTATTAATTTTTCCGTGATTAACCTTTATTGGGTACTCAGTTTTTTTCGGTCATTGCTTGTGAACCAGCGACAGGGTTGTCGCCTTGTAGCTTTTAGGCTGAGAGCCGGCTGGCTGTGATGTGTATGCAGAGGATTACTCAAAGTACTCGAAAAATTGGGGAGTTAACCCCCCAATTTTACTTACTTATAAAGATCGACTACGGCATCGAAGTTCGGACCGTGTTCACGTGCAGCAATAACCACGTAATATTTCGCCCCTTTTTCATCCGCGCGTTTAGAGATCTCTTGGTGTAGATCGGAAGGAGAAGAGATGCTCCCACCTGTTTCCGACACTGAGATTGTCGCCACTTTGGTTAATTTAAAGTGTTTTACTTCATCTTTTGAAATGTTCTGGGCAGCTTGTGCAGTTAAACAGCAGGTTAAACCGAACAGACCTGCGAAAAGCATAGAGCGTGTTATTTTCATTATTTTATTTCCTCGAGGTAGAGAAACATGGGCGAGCATCATTGCATCGTTATCTGATCAGACGAGATAAGATGATCCTTTATAATTTAACAACTACTGTAATGATCGAGATAAAATTAGCATTTTTCTTAAAGTATTTGTGAGTTCAATCACAAGAGATAGTGATCTATATCAGATATTTCTACCGCTGCTGACGAAATGCGGTTGGCGTTATCCCGATATCTCGCTTGATCCGTTGGCTCAAATGACTCGCTGAACTAAAGCCACATTGGTAAGCAATTTCTGTCATGCTGAACTGACTTTTCGTAAGCAGCTGCTTGGCTCGCTGTAAACGACGCTGCATCACATAGTGGTGGGGGGGAATGGACATTGAAATGGCAAATATCCGTGCGAAGTGGTATTCACTTAACGCCGCCTGTTGCGCTAAAACGGTCAATGTTAGTGGCTCGGCGAGATGGGCATCGATATAGTCGCAAACGTTGCGTAAAACATAAGGCGATAAGCCACCCGTTACTGTCGGTAGACGCCATTTCACTTGACTGTAATGCTGAATAAGATGGGTTAATAACAGTGAACTTGCTGAACTGAGTGCTAGCTGGTTTGCGTTATCCTGCCAATCGTAACTAAGTATAAAGTGACGATACAGTGCCGTAACTTTGTCGTCACGCTGAAAACTGGTTTCGACCAAGCTCAATTCCGCTGGGCTACGGTCCCAAATTTGTTCACCGATATGTCGAAGATGCTGCTGGGTACAATAGAGATGGACAAAAGATAACGGCCCACGGATATCCCAATGGCTTTCCACATCTTTAGGCATGATACAGAGCTTATCGGGGCCTCCGCCATTATGCCAACCGCCACGACACTTTTGAAAACTTTGGTAACCGCCATGAGTATAGAGGCTGAGGGTATGATGATCACTCAACACCTTGATTTGATCACACTCGTTTGACCACGAGGCCAACTGAATACCTGTATTAAGCGCGACCTTCTGATGCAAGGTCGCTCGTTGCTTGCTCAAGGTGTCGAACGTTTGGTAATGCATGCAACGCTCCAGATAATCAGGGAATAATCCAGTGTATAAATCGACAGGCAGAATTACTAGTCCTTCGAATTCCTCTATAACAAAAACCGCAAGAATATATAAACCGTCCTTGTGGCGGTGACAGCATTTCGGGTTGACTTAGTGCACAGTGGCTAGGCAAACAGAGTGGGGATGCTAATGAACGGATTATTATATTTTTGTGTTGTGGGAATTTGGGGCACAACCTGGTTCGCGATTGCGCTACAGCAAGGTGAGGTGCCTATTCTGGTCTCAATTTTCTGGCGCTTTGCACTGGCGGGCGGCCTATTATTGTTGATAAGTCGCTGGCGGTTGGGAGAAAACCACTTATCGTGGCGTGATCATGCCTTTTGTCTATTACAAGGACTCTGTTCCTTTAGTCTAAACTTTTGCTGTTTTTATCTTGCCGCCTCACACATTACGACAGGGATCGAGTCCGTGATCTTCTCGATGGCCATTCTATTTAATGCCATCAACCAAGCGCTTTTTTATCGTGTCACGCCAGTGAAACGGTTCTGGCTTGCCGCAGCGTTGGGGATTATTGGTATCGCTATACTCTTTAGCGATCAGTGGGGAGCCAAACAGTTCTCGGCCTCGCTGGGCTTAGGTGTAGCGTTAAGCTTATTGGGGACCTATGGTTTCTCGCTAGGGAATATGTTGAGTATTCGGCATCAGCGACGGGGCTTAGCCATACTCACAACAAATAGTTGGGCAATGTGTTATGGAGCGGCGGTGTCGGGTGCACTCTCTTATTTACTTGGTTACTCTTTTATCTTGCCTGTACAGCCTCTTTATCTCGGCGCCTTAGTTTATTTAGCACTCTTTGGCTCGGTGATTGGCTTTGGCGCTTACTATTTATTAGTCGGGCGAATCGGTGCGGGGCAGGCTGCGTACACAACGGTGCTATTCCCCTTAGTGGCTTTAGCAATTTCCACTCGGTTCGAGGGATATCAGTGGCATCTCCACGCAGTCATTGGATTAGGTGTGATTTTACTGGGGAATTTTATTATGTTTTTCCCCCTGCATAGGCTGAGAAAAAAGTCGGCTCCGTTCCCCCTTGCGTCAGTAACGACAGAAGAAAAACGGAGCCACCTTCCCTGAGTCTTATCTGTTATAAGCAGCTTAAGCTGTTGCATCAGAAGAGGGGACTCTTCTTGCCCTGGTGAGGCGGGTGACCCAAAATGCTATCGCTAATTTTGGGTCTCTTGCACAGTAATTTTTAATCGACGATAAAAACTCAGGAGCGAATTATAGAGAGAGTAAGGTAGCGCAGCAATATCTGATATTTGCTGGGGATTGATAGATATCAAATCAATTAGACTTTTTTAACATTCGGTAAACGGCTATAACATTAGTATTTTCTACTTACTCGAAGGCAAGCTCAATGTACCCCATCGCATTTTATAGCCGTCATGCTGAAACTGATTTATGGCTTGAGCCATTACAAAGCGCATTACCTGAAGCTACCCTGAATATCTGGCCTGCCTACGATGAACGGGCCACAGTTGCGCTGACTTGGGCACCTGACCAAGCCTTTATCGATGCCCATCCGAATCTTAAAGTCATTTTTAATATGGGCGCTGGTGTAGATGCGATCTTATCCCTCAAGCTACCTGCCGATATTGCGATTATCCGTGTAAAAGATGGCGGAATGGCCGTGCAATTAGCGGAATACTGTTGCGAAGCAGTGATCCGTTTTTATCGCGAGTTTCCACGCTATGAGCAACAGCGTCAGCAACATCAGTGGCAGAACAACTTACTCCCTAACCGCGAGGATTATCCAGTCGGTGTAATGGGTTTGGGAGTATTAGGCGAGAAGATCGCCCAATCTTTGCGTCAGTTTGACTATCCGGTTAATGGTTGGAGTAATACCCTTAAAACGATTCCTGGGGTGACTTGTTACGATGGGCAGCAGTTAAAGGATTTCTTGCGGGCGTCACGGATAGTGATTTGTGTACTGCCCTTAACCGACAAAACGCGAGGTATCCTTAATTTTCACCATCTTTCTTTGCTTAAAGAAGACGGTTACCTGATTAATGTTGCTCGAGGCGGTCATCTGATCGAAGAAGATCTTATACAACTGATCCAAGCAGGTAAACTTCGCGGTGCGACACTAGACGTGACTCAGAATGAACCCTTGAGTGAGCAGGATCCTCTCTGGGAAGTCCCGCAAGTCCGCATTACTCCCCATATCGCGGGCAAAACACAGGTGGAGCACGTGTTAGCACAGGTCGTGCCGCAGATAACACGCTGGATGACGCTGGGGGAGGTAGAAGGAGCGATCGATTTACATCAGGGATATTAATCAGTCTTTGCATAGATGGCATTTTTTGAGCGGAAAAACTGTCGCGTCGGTTCTATTATTCACAATTCTGTAACTAAATTTACATTTGTTTAGATTATGGCTCTTGCGACAGCTTTCCACTCACTCTTTTTCACAGGTCACCGCCATGAAAGGTAAATTGATATTACTCAGGATCGTGTCTGTCTTACTGCTGCTCACTAGTATCGTCATGATTACAGGTGGCGGTTATCTACTCTCCTTATCAGGGTCTCCCTATTATCTAATCGCAGGGATTTTCCTGCTTATCAGTACGATTCAGCTTTTTCGCCGTAAGTCCTCCGGCGTGATACTCTTTTTCATCGTCTACCTTGCCACCATTCTTTGGACCATTCATGAGAGTGGGTCGGATTATTGGGGATGGGTACCTCGTTTATCCTTACTCACCGTTTATGGTTTCCTCTTAGCGCTAAGTTTGCCTGCACTGCAACGTCGACCTTCTAATAAATTGAGTTTTAGTTTGGCTGGGATTTTTGTGGTGATTTTCGCGGTCGCCTTCGGGATGGCGTTTGTGCCAACGCATGTCTTTAATTCAGGAGATGCGTTACCTCAGCAACCTTTGGTCAAGACGCCTACCCCTTCGCAGGCGGAACAACCGGATAGCGACTGGACCTACTATGGCCGAGATGCCGATGCCTCACGCTTCTCCCCCTTAAGCCAAATCACCTCAGAGAACGTAGGTCAACTCAAGCGTGCCTGGACTTACCGGACCGGTGATTTACCGGCACCTGGACAGGTCAATAAATGGGCGGCGGAGAATACTCCGATCAAGGTTGGTGACGCCGTCTATGTCTGTTCAGCACGCAACAATATCATCAAGTTAGATGCCAAAACCGGTAAAAAAATCTGGGAACACAACACTGGCGTAAAATATGAGAGCATCCCTTATACCGCCGCGTGTAAAGGGGTGACTTACTATACCTCGACCCAAATCCCCGTTGGTCAGGCCTGTCATACTCGTCTTATCGTGGGCACCTTGGATGAACGTTTAGTGGCGGTTGATAGTCAAACTGGGCAGTCTTGCCAGAATTTCGGCGACAAAGGCCAAACTAACTTACTCAAAGGCCTGGGCTATACCGTACCTGGATTCGTTGCCGTGACGGCGCCAGTACCTATCATCAATGGCACTATTGTCGTTAATCATGAAGTGCTAGATGGACAACGTCGTTGGGCGCCTTCTGGCGTGATCCGCGGCTATGATGCAGAAACCGGGCAGTTCAAATGGGCGTGGGATGTGAATAACCCTACGGACCATCAAGAACCGGCAGCAGGTAAAGAGTATAGTCGCGGTACCCCTAACTCTTGGGCGACGATGGTCGGGGATAATCGTTTAGGACTCGTGTACGTCCCAACCGGCAACTCTGCCGCCGATTACTACAGCAAACTACGCTCGGCGAATGAAAATAAGGTTTCTTCATCCATCGTTGCCATCGATGTGAAAACCGGGGACGTCCGCTGGGTCTTTCAAACCGTTCACAAAGATGTGTGGGACTACGATATAGGTTCCCAACCTACGTTATTCGACTTCCCTGGGCCTAATGGCGCAACGATCCCAGCTATAATTGTACCGACCAAGCGTGGCCAAACGTTTATTCTCAATCGCGAAACGGGCAAGCCTCTCACGCCTGTTGAGGAGAAGGCGGCGCCTGCGGCAGTGGTTAAAGAGGATCCCCGTGCGCCGACCCAGCCTTGGTCCGTCGGTATGCCTCGCCTGGGACTTCCGGACCTCAGCGAGCGTAAGATGTGGGGCCTGACGATGTTCGATCAGCTAGCCTGTCGCATTAAGTTCCGCAAGGCCCGTTACGAAGGTGAATTTACGCCACCGAGTTTAGATAAGCCGTGGATCGAATATCCGGGATACAATGGCGGGAGCGATTGGGGTAGTGTCGCTTATAACCCGCAAAATGGCGTACTGATTGCCAACTGGAATAACACGCCGATGTATGACCAGTTGATTACGCGTCAAAAAGCCGACAAATTGGGACTCCAATCTATCGACTCGCCAAAATACAAGCCTGGCGGCGGTGGCGCAGAAGGTAATGGTGCCATGGCTGATACACCGTATGCGATCCAAGTTTCGCCATTCTATCTAGATAGTACGCAGATGCTGTGTAATGAACCGCCTTACGGCATGATCACGGCAATTGATATGCATACCCGCAAAGTGTTATGGCAACATCCGTTGGGGAGTGGTGAGAAGAATGGTCCATTTGGTCTGCCTACCCACATGCCAATCAATGTTGGTACCCCCAATAATGGTGGCCCAATTATTACGGCAGGGGGGCTAACCTTTGTTGCGGCAACGACGGATAATAAAATTCGTGCCTTTGATAATCGTACAGGTAAAGAAGTCTGGAGCGATACCTTACCGGCGGGGGGCCAAGCGACGCCTATGACCTATTCTGCTGGAGGTAAGCAATATCTAGTCATTATGGCCGGTGGCCACCACTTTATGCGTACCAACGTCGGCGATTACGTTATCGCTTATGCCCTCCCTGATACCCATTAATTATTACGGCCCTGCGGGGCCGTTTACATATTGATAAAAAGTTTTCATCAATTCATCCGGCTAATGTGATCTTCGTCAACTATAGTTATTAACCTAAACCTATTTTGTTTGACAACGGAGCTAACTAATGGTCAAGAAAGTTGAAATTCACGCGCAATCACAAAAATTACCAGGTTCTGAAGCAAAATTGTCACCTAAAGCGGAAATGATCCGCGAAGACTACCGTGGTAGCGGAAAGCTCGCAGGAAAAGTGGCATTAGTCACCGGCGGCGATAGTGGCATTGGTCGTTCTGCGGCACTCCACTTTGCTCGTGAAGGTGCCGATGTCGCCATCACCTATCTCCCTAATAACGAAGATGAAGCTGCAGATGCGCGCTCAATCAAAGCCTTGATCGAGCAAGAAGGGCAGCAGTGCGCCATCTATCCAGTCGATTTACGTAAAGCCGAAAATTGCCGTAAATTGATTGCTGATGTGGTTGAAGCTTTCGGTAAATTAAACGTGTTGGTAAACAATGCCGGTACCCAATATCCGAACGAAGACCTCACTACACTGAGTGACGAACAGTGGCTCAATACCTTTGATACCAATATTCACAGCATCTTCTTCCTGACCAAGGCGGCCCTCCCGCACTTAAAAGAAGATGACAGCATCATCAATACCACCTCAGTGAATGCCTATATCGGTCCACAAATGCTGATTGACTACACTGCAACAAAAGGCGCGATTGTTAGCTTTACGCGTGCGCTGTCTAATCAAATTGCAGGGAAAGGTATTCGTGTTAATGCTGTGGCACCGGGTCCAGTCTGGACACCTCTACAACCGGCAACCCTGGGCGATTACAATCCCGAGTTACTGGAAAACTTTGGTCACGAAACGCCAATGGGGCGTGCAGGACAACCGTCTGAACTTGGCCCAATTTATGTCTTCCTTGCCAGCCTAGACTCTTCTTATATCAGTGGCCAAGTGATCCACCCGAACGGTGGCACCATGGTCGGCGGCTGATTTTCACGTTCTTTATGAGGTGTTGTTATGTTATTTACGCAATTTAGTCACAGTTGGCTAAGCCAGGAATATCATCATCACTGGTTGGAAGATCAAGGCCGGCAGCTACTTGCTTTTTATAAACGTTCCAGATGCGAACGGGGCGGCTTCACTGCCCTCGACGACAAGGGCTATCAAGCTAAGGATAGCCAACCGGACACCATGGAAACCGCGCGAATGACTCACTGCTTCGCTTTGGCTTCCTTACAAGGTGAACCGGGGGCGGCAGAGCTGGCGCAGTGGGGGGTGGATTCCTTACTCGGCGTGTTGAAAGATACTCAACATGGCGGCTGGCTCAGTACCTTACCGGAAAAGGTGGCCGATGAGCGAAAGGCCTCTTACTTGCATGTCTTCGTAACGCTTGCTGGCTGTAGTGCTAGCCTTGCTGGCATCCCACGGGCTGATGAGCTTTATCAGCAAGCGGTTGATACCTTAGAAACCTATTTCTGGATGGCTGACGAAGAGGCGCTATGTGAAACCTATACCCGTGATTGGCAAGATCGCCAAGCCTATCGCGGCGGTAACAGTAACATGCACTGTACCGAACTGTTCCTGCAACTGGCGGACTTTACCGAAAATCCAATCTGGCGTGCCCGTGCGCTGGCGATTGTCGATAAAGTGATCCATCAGCATGCGCCGGCCAATGACTACTTCTTGGTTGAACACTTTCATGAAGATTGGCAAGAGTGGCGCGAGTACAATAAGGATAAACCGACCGACAGTTTCCATCCTTACGGCGTGACACCAGGCCATGCCTGCGAATGGGCGAGGCTACTGTTACACCTTGAAGCCTCATTGCAAGCTGCTGGAGAACCGGTTCCATCGTGGCTACTTGATGATGCGAAAGGGTTATTTCACGCAGGGACAACCCATGGCTGGCACGTCGACGGCTCTCCGGGTATCGTTTATACCCATGATTGGGAAGGTAAACCCGTCACTCGTAGCCGTATCCACTGGACGTTAGCCGAAAGCTGTGCGACGGCGGCAAGTCTGCTTAAGCGTACCGGTGAGCAGGTCTATGAGGAGTGGTATCGCCGCCTTTGGGACTACATTGGTTGCTACCTAATCGATACGCAAAATGGCAGCTGGTGGCACGAACTCGATGCGCAGCAACACCCCTCGACCGTGGTCTGGGAAGGTAAGCCTGACTTATACCACGCCTGGCAGCTCACGCAAATCTCTCGTCTACCTCTCACGCCAATGATTGGTTTGTCCATTAAACAGG
Source organism: Anthoptus insignis (assembly GCA_022318365.1). Classification (NCBI taxonomy): domain Eukaryota; kingdom Metazoa; phylum Arthropoda; class Insecta; order Lepidoptera; family Hesperiidae; genus Anthoptus; species Anthoptus insignis. The sequence continues at coordinate 13,520 of DWRH01000131.1, forward strand.
GACATCACCAACGCTAAGCCTCAAGGCCCTATACCGTTTTCGGTTCAGGGCCTTTTCATTTTCAGATAAAAGTGGTGCGTTTTAAGCGCAAGGCGTTGCCTAAGACGAATACACTGGAAAGTGCCATGGCTCCTGCGGCGAGAATAGGGGAAAGCTGGATCCCAAAAGCGGGAAATAGCGCGCCTGCCGCAACCGGTATCAACACTAAATTGTAGATAAAAGCCCAAAATAGATTTTGGTGGATATTGGTCATTGTGGCTTGTGAAACATAACGAGCATTCAGCACATTGACGAGTGAGTCGGACATTAACACCACATCGGCGGACTCCATCGCGATATCCGTCCCGCTCCCTAAAGCAATACCGACATCTGCAGCCGCCAACGCCGGCGCATCGTTTATCCCGTCTCCAACGAAACTGACACCGCCGAAGCGTTGCTGCCAGCCTTGAATCGCCTCGACCTTACCTTGGGGCTTGACCTCGGCAACCACTTCGCTGATACCGAGCTGTTTCGCGACCGCTTGCGCAGTTAGGCGGTTATCACCGGTAACCATCGCCACGGTGATCCCCTGAGCTTGCAGTTGACTGACTACCTCTCGGCTAACTGTTTTAATCGGATCGGCAACGGCAATCAGTCCGGCTAGCTGCTCGTTAATCGCGATATAAAACGGGCTCTTTCCCTGCTCTGCGTAGTGCATAGCAAGCGCATCAAGATCACTGGACGCAATAGATAGGCTTTGCAGATAACGTTGGGCACCGATATCGACTCGCTGCCCCTGTACCCAAGCACTAACGCCCATTCCACTGTGGGTCGTAAAATCCGTTGCAGACAGTCGTTCAAGCTGCTGAGCGTCCGCTGATTTCACTACCGCACTGGCCAGAGGGTGTTCAGAGTAACGTTCGACTGCGGCGGCATAGGCTAATAGCTGTTGTGCGCTATAGCCATCGGCAGGCTTGATGTCGGTCAGGGCAGGTTGCCCTTCGGTTAAGGTCCCGGTCTTATCAAAAGCGATCAGTGTTGTTTCACGTAGCTGCTGTAAAGCACTACCTTGGCGGAATAAGATCCCTTTCTCTGCGGCGCGACCCGTGGCGACCATGATTGAGGTCGGGGTCGCTAAGCCCATCGCACAGGGGCAGGCAATAATTAGCACGGCTACAGCGTTTACAATCGCCAGACCAATCCCTGCCTGTGGCGCAAGATAAAGCCAGCCAACTAAGGTTAATAGTGCTGCCACGAATACCACTGGCACAAACCAAAGAGTGACTTTATCGACCACGCCCTGAATCGGCAGTTTCGCCG
>DWRH01000132.1:0-14675 GCA_022318365.1 Anthoptus insignis
CAGAGATTTTCGGTGGCAAGGGGAAATAACATGACTCTATTGACTCTGTTAACTAAGAATGACTCTCATTCTCTTTGTAGTGATTCTGATAATAATGGCTGTAGTAGTCAAGATCTAATTAACTCTTAACTACTCGTCGATAGACGGCTATAGCTTAAATATCGCTCTTTTCTTGCCAAAAGTTCATGGAATCGGTTTTTTAATCGGCATTTCTAGCCAATGGTAGGATGTAGTGAATTTATTTATAAATAACTATACTACTACATTACTTCATGGTTGAATGATTCTCATTATTATAAATATTAGGAAAGTGATTAGCACTTTTTTTCTGAGACAATACTTATGCACAACACCAGGATTTCATTTCTATCGTCGCATCGACGTAATTTGATCACATTAAGCCTATTTAGCGGTACGCTCGTTTCGCCATTTGCACTTGCGGCAGACGAGACACCGATAGTCGTCACAGGAAAAAATAGTGATGCTCCAGCCTCCTCTTATAGCCAGCCTGAAGCGAGTATCGGCAGCTTAAAACCGGTTTCACGGTTAGCTGAAGCACAATCGATCAGTGTGGTCACTCAGCAACAGCTTTCCGACTACTCAACAGAAACGCTGGCTGATGCGATGCATTTTGTCAGCGGGGTCTCGCAGGGTAACACTTTGGCAGGTACTGAAGATGGCATTGTTCGTCGTGGTTTTGGTAGTAACAGTGATGGTTCGATCTATCGCGATGGCATCCGCAGCAGCGCGGGGATGAACCTCGATGCCACCACCGATCATGTTGAAGTGTTGAAGGGATCGGCTTCTTTACTATACGGCATCCAAAACCCAGGTGGAGTGATCAATGTCGTGAGTAAAAAACCAGAATACCAATGGAAAACCAAAATCTTCGGTCAGGCCAAAAGTGCGGGGGGTGGATCGGGTGGGATCGATGTGACGGGACCTCTGGGTGGGGGATTTGCCTTTCGTCTCATTGCGGAAAAGCAGCATGAGCAATACTGGCGTAACTATGGTCATAATACGCACAATTTAATCGCGCCTTCATTACAGTGGTACGGTGAGAAAGCCAGTTTCTCGCTGAACTATGAACATTATCAGTATGAAACCCCCTACGATCGCGGTACTGCCTTTGTTAACGGTAAGCCGATTAATATTGGCTATAAAACACGGCTCGATGATTACTCAAATTACGCCTGGGGGATTAACCAATCTCTTAGTAGCCATTGGGACTATCAGCTTAATGATACTTGGAATACTGGAATCACTGCTGGCTGGAATCAGCGTAAGTACAGCAATAACGAAGTGCGGGTTACGGCGGTGAACACCACCACCGGTGTGGTGACTCGGCGGGCAGATGCTAACCGCGGCTTTAATCATCAGACTCATTATCTAGCTTGGAATCTAAGTGGTACGCCTGAAATCGCCCATATGCAGCACACGATTACGCTGGGGGCTGACTACGAGATGAATCAAACTTACCGAGCGCACGCTTATACTGGTAAAAGTAATACTTCCTACACGCTTGATAATCCTAAATATGGGTTGGCCACAGTCACCAACGCTTCGACGGAAAAGAAGAGTAGCAAACACCTACTGAACCGTATTTATAGCCGCTCGGTCTATGCAAAAGATAGCATTAACTTAGCGCCAAAATGGACGATGGTGGTTGGTGGGCGCATGCAGCGCTTTACACAGAACCAAAGTAGCGGAGTTCCTAAAGTCACCAACTACACAGATAGCGGCGACAAGTTTTTACCACAGATGGGGCTTATTTATAACCTGACGCCGGAGGTCTCTCTATACGGGTCGTGGAGTAAATCATTCACCCCATCGACCACCGTCGACGATAATGGCAATGTGGGCAGCCCAGAACAGGGGACCACCTACGAAGTAGGCAGTAAGTGGCAAATCTCCCCGGCGCTCTTAGCGAGCGTGGCGCTCTATACTATTGATGAGCGCAATGTCGCGTTGTCTCTAAATGGTGACACCTACGAAGTCGACCGCGCACGTTCGCGCGGCGTTGAGGTCGAGCTAAACGGTGAGATTGCTAAAAACTGGCAGTTGAGTACGCAATATAGTTACAACCAAGCTGTCATTACTCGCGACAGCATTAATTCGGCGAATAAAGGTAATGCCTTACAAAATGCACCGAAGCATTCGGTATCAACTTATTTAAGCCATAAGCTAACCTTACCAGCATTACCTGGTGAATGGACTCTTGGGGGAGGTGTGCAGTATGTGGGAAGTCGAGCGGGCGATCCCGATAATAGCTTTACCTTACCTCACTATTTGATTGCTGATAGCTTCTTACGTTGGAACCATCGCTTCTTAGGGCAGAACACGCAGCTGCAATTAAATGTGAATAATCTATTTAATAAGCACTACTACACCTCCAGTGGCGGTAGCCTCCGCGTGGCAGAAGGACAGACACGCAATGCGACCTTATCGGCAAGTGTTGAGTTTTAATAGTTAAAAAAGTGAAAGGGGGGCTTGAATAGGAAGGCCCCTTTTTAACGCACTATTTTTTAGAATAAAAAAAGGCCCCTGAAAGGGGCCTTACGGTATGACTACAATGTTTCTGCCGTTTTTAAGACTAACGCTAACAGCGTTTTGATATCGTCTAAGGTCACGGTTGGGTTGAGTAAGGTCAGTTTCAGACAGGTTACGCCGTTATGTTCGGTCACACCGACATTCGCTCGTCCAGAATCAAGCAGTGCATCGCCAATCTTCTGATTAAACAGTGCGATCTGCTGATCGTCTAAGCCTTCGCGACGTACACGGAACAGGACACTCGCCAGCTGAGGTTTCATCACCAATTCAACGTCGGTCATGCTCTCAACATAGCCGGCAACGTCTTGCGCTAAGGTCACACCGTTATCAATGATCTCAGCATACTGTTTTTGTCCTAGCGCTTCGAGTCCCATCCACAGTTTCAATGCATCGAAACGACGAGTGGTCTGCAACGATTTCGACACCAGGTTAGGTACGCCTTGTTCTTCATCGAACTCAGAGTTGAGGTATGCCGCTTGATAGCGCATTAACTCGTAGTGCTGTGGATCTTTCAGTAAGAACGCGCCGCAACTGATGGTTTGGAAATATTGCTTATGGAAATCTAAAGTCACTGAATCGGCCTGCTCTAAACCGGCTAACCAGTGACGGTATTTTTCCGAAAGGAGCAAGGCTCCGCCCCACGCTGCATCGACGTGTACCCAGATATTCTGCTCAGCCGCTAAGGTGGTGATGGCCGTAAGATTATCGATAGCGCCCGCATCGGTTGTTCCAGCCGTTGCAACGATAGCCATGACTTCTTCGCCTTGGCTTTTCGCTGTCGCGAGCTTCTCCAATAGATCATTAAGATCAATACGCGAACAGTCATCGGTTTTGATCTGCACGACCGACTGGTAACCATGGCCCATTAGCGCCATATTTTTCTGTACCGAGAAATGCGCGTGCTCAGAGCAGAAAACTTTATAGTTACGCAGGTTATTTGGTAAGCCGTCTTGTTGGATAGAGTGACCACGGCGAGCGAAAAAGGCATCACGGGCCAACATCAACCCCATCATGTTGCTCTGGGTTCCACCACTGGTGAAAACCCCGGCGTCACCCGCCGGGTAGCCGATCTGGCTGCGTAGCCATTCGACCAGTTTCACTTCCATGATGGTAGCAGACGGACTTTGGTCCCAAGAGTCCATACTCTGGTTAGTGGCGTTAATAAACACTTCCGCCGCCTGGCTAATCACCAAACTTGGGCAGTGTAAATGCGCCACACACTGAGGATGGTGGACCGCTAGGCTATCTTTTAAGAAATATTCGACAGCACGATCGATCGCTTCTTTATTACCTAATCCTTCAGCCGTGAACTGTAAGGCGATCCGCTCGCGTAGCTCCGCGACGGATTTACCCTGGTACATGTCAGGCTGTTGCAGCCAAGCGGCCACCGCTTGCTGACTCTGGGTCATCACTTCTTGGTAGGCCTGAAGGCTCTCAGGCGTACCCGTCAGAATAGTGTTAGTGGTTGACATCGTTGTCTTATCCCTGAGGCTGGAGGCCAGCGCTTAACAGTGCTTGCTCGAATTTTTCGAGGAACAAGGTCAATTCAACTTGGCTGATCAGCAGTGATGGCAGCAAGCGTAAGACGCAACCATGGCGTCCACCACGTTCTAAGATCAGACCCGCTTCGAAACATTTCTTCTGCAACAATACCGCTAAATCTGGGTCAGCAGGGTAGCAGCCTAAGTGATCGGTCGGTTCTTGTGGTTTAACGATTTCCATACCGATCATTAAGCCTAAGCCACGGATATGACCGATTTGCGGGAAGCGTTTTTGTAGTTGGGTTAACTGCGCCTTTAACCACTCGCCTTTGACCGCAACTTGACCGGCAATATCTTGCTCTTTCAGAATTTTAAGCGTAGTCAGACCGGTGGCCATCGCTAGTTGGTTACCCCGGAAGGTACCGCTGTGGTGACCTGGTGACCAAGCATCGAACTCTTTCTTAATCCCTAGGACCGCGAGAGGTAAACCACCTCCCACCGCTTTAGACATTACGATGATATCGGGTTCGATTCCTGCATGCTCGAAAGCGAAGAAGCGGCCGGTACGCGCGAAGCCTGCTTGGACTTCATCGATAATCAATAAAATGCCGTGTTCCTGAGTGACTTTACGAATACGTTGCAACCACTCAACGGGCGCTGGGTTAACCCCGCCTTCGCCTTGGACGGCTTCCAAGATCACGGCGGCAGGCTTACGCACACCACTTTCGACATCGTTGATAAGATTCTCGAAGTAGTAGCCTAATGCGTCAATACCGGCTTGACCGCCAATCCCTAATGGGCAACGGTAAAGGTGTGGGTAAGGCATAAACTGAACTTCAGTCATCATGCCACTGGTCGCTTCTTTCGGTCCCAAGTTGCCGGTGACCGATAGCGCGCCGTGGGTCATTCCATGGTAGCCGCCAGAGAAGCTGATAACACTGTTTCTGCCCGTGGTCTTTTTCGCCAGTTTGAGGGCAGCTTCGACAGCATCTGCACCGGTTGGCCCCGTGAATTGCAGACAGTAATCTTTACCCTGGTGAGGGAGCAAAGAGAGGAGATATTCTGAGAATTGATCCTTTAACGGAGTTGTCAGATCAAGAGTGTGTAACGGTAAGCCGCTGCTTATAACATTTTGGATGCTTTGCAGGACATCAGGATGATTATGGCCTAATGCTAAGGTTCCTGCTCCAGCCAGACAGTCAAGATAATCTTTGTTCTCAACGTCGGTGATCCAGACGCCGTTGGCCTTCGCAATCGCTAAAGGTAACTTACGTGGATAACTTCTGACATTCGATTCAAACTCTGCTTGACGCGCCAAGAATTGATCGTTGTTCCCCTTGAAAGAGGTGGCATCTAAAGTTTCAATACGGACCTTATCCGTCATCATATCTCTCCCACAACCAAGACTACATTGAGTCCTAATTGATTAAATAAAATAATTAAAAGTGTGTGCTAAAAAAAGCGCGGCCAATATAGAGCCTTTTTGGTGGGGGGGCAATGATTAGTTAGCCTGATTTGGATTAATTATTCATTTATTTGAATAATTAAATTTTGAAACATTTTTACCCCCAAGCGTAGCAATAGTTTTTAGGGTTTTGCGAAAACCGGTTCCATGCTTTGATGAATAAAAATTTAAAAGCTGGGGCACGGCCTGAACCGTGCCATAGGGGGTTAGTGCAGTAAAAATAGCGTCGCCAATCCTAAGAATATAAAGAAGCCACCTGTATCGGTAGTGGCAGTGATCAGGACACTCGAACCGATAGCGGGATCACGCTTAAGTTTGGTCATAATCAGAGGGATCATGACACCCATAAAGGCCGCTAGTAATAGATTAAGGACCATCGCTAGCATCATTACACCACTGAGGGCCAGATTGTGATACATCAGGTAGGTGACGCCACCCATTACGCCGCCCCAGAGAATACCATTGATTAGCGCAACGCCGATTTCCCGTAAAAAGAGAAAGGAGAAGTTACTTGGCTCGATTTGATGCAGGGCCAGCGCGCGGACAATCATGGTAATGGTCTGATTACCGGTATTGCCGCCAATCCCGGCGACAATCGGCATTAAGGTGGCCAACGCGACAAGATGAGCAATGGTATTTTCGAATAGACCGATCACCCGCGAGGCGACAAAGGCAGTACAGAGGTTAAGCGCTAACCATGCACAGCGGTTTTTAACTGACTTCGCTACCGGGGCGAATACGTCTTCTTCCTCGCGTATCCCACCCATTTTCCGAATGTTATTCTCGTTCTCTTGGTTAACTAAGTCGATGATGTCTTCAATCGCAATCCGACCAATCAGCTTGCCTTCACCGTCGGTCACTGCTGCGGAGATAAGGTTATACCGTTCAAAGGCACTGGCGGCGTTCTCAGCCTGTTCGTCCAGTTGAAAGGTCACCGGATGAGGGTTCATCACATCGACGACCTGCGCATGAGGCGTGTGCAGCAGAATATCGGTAAGGAGCAGTTCGCCCAGCAGTTGATTCTGATAGTCGATAATAAAGATTTTATCGGTACCGCTATGGATTTTTTTCAGATGCCGTAAATAGCGCTGAACCACGCCGAGAGTAACGTTTGGCCGCACAGTGATAATGTTGAAGTCCATCACCTGTGCCACGCCACCACGTTCTTTACCGATCAGCTGTAGGATCCGCGCGCGTTGTTTTGGCTCTAGGCCGGTGAGTAACTTACCGGTCAGATCGCGAGATAAAAAGCGCGCTAGCCACGCCTGATCATCGAGGTCGAGGGGGGCGATAGCCTGCAGAAGCTGCTTATCGCTCATGCATTCAATCAGGCTTTCCCATACCGTTTCCGAGGCTTCTACCAAGATCCGCCCACGATTTTCTACAGGGATTATCTGCCATACGGCTTGCCGCGCTTCTTCCGGCAGGGATTCTAGAACATCCGCAGCATCCGCAGCATGTAGCATCAGGATGGTTTCACCTAGCAGCTGCTTTTGTTGGCCGATCTGTTCAACCTGCGAGCGATTAAGTTTCTTCTCAGGATCGAGCAGGCTATCAACCAACAGTGGATTGTTCAGCACTAGCTCTAAAATTGTCTGGCGGCGTTGGGCCAGTAACTGACTATAAACTTCCGACATATTACGTCCTTTGTGATGCTCAGCAGGGCTAAGGTGTCCTTACTGTCATGAATTAGGGCTAGGCTTAGCCTGGGAAGGGGCTGAGACCTTGGGGTCGGCTCCGTTATCATCTTGTTTCGTTCGATGATGGTCTAGCGCAGCAGGCAGGACCCAAATCAGTCGTACTACGAGTAATAGTAGACTTAACCAGAAGACAATTCGAATCAGTGGTCCGCTTTTCTTTTTCTGACGACTTAAGGGTGAATGATTCATCAAAAGGTTCCAAGATTAGCGAAGGGAAGCACATTGCCTGCTTCTTCCCGACAAAGGATTATAACTCTTTAATTGAGATTTTCTGCGCCAGCAACGTTGCGAAGCGCAGGGATATCGGTGTAGTTGGTGAGGTAGGGGGCGTCCAAGCTACCTGCTGCTCGTGATAGTGAACGATATGCCAACGGCGATAATAGTGACTCAGCTCCCCAGACTTGAAGCTGAAAGGAAACGTCATCGGGCTGAGAGGGTGCTCGTCGTGCATGACGCAGATAATCAGGTTGTATCCCCCCTTGAGGGTGGCCGCCTGCATATCGGCAATTAGCTGGCTGATGACCGCGGGGTCCAGATACATCAAGGTGTCTACTGCCAGGATCGCGTGGTACTGGCCATTAAATCGATGATGATTTAAATCGTGCGTTGCAACAGTGACCCTTGAACCGCTGGTTTGGGTGCTCAGCTGCGTTAAGCACTCCACTGCCCGTGCGTCGCTATCCCAGGCGGTAACGGGGAAGCCTTGCTGCTGCAGGTAAAGGGCATGCCGCCCCGTTCCGCAGCCAAGATCTAACACCTCTCCTTCGACTAACCGCGGGACGAGTGCAACGACCTCGGGATGGGGAGTGGCTACCTCACTATTATTGAGACCCTCTACTTTGGGAAGTGTTGTCATGCTTACCTCAGCGTAATGCCCTATTTTTCTTCGCTTAAATTTAACTGCCAACCTGTTACGTCAGACCAATAGGCCTGCTCGCGCTCCAAATCGAGTTGTACTAAGGCATTCTGATTGAAATACTCTTTGGGAAAGATCAGGGTCCAGTGACCTTCGTCGGTATGCAATAACAATTTTTCAGGACGTGTTGTCGCTTGGCGCTGGTTATTCAACAAGATGGCTAAGCGTAACAGGAATATTAATGGGAAAAATTGCTTACGCTTGAAGGCAGTAAAGCGGGGCACTTCGTCGGTTTTGATCCCTTTACGGTGAAAACGTACCAAAGTGGCTAGCAATAATTGCTGTTGCTGACTAAAGCCCGGCATGTTCGAGTGCTGCAAAATATAGGCTGAATGACGCTGCATAGCACTATGATTGATGGTCAATCCCACCTCGTGCAACATAGCAGCCCACTCTAACAACGCGGTGAGGGCTTTATTGGCCAGCTTAGGGTTCTGTTTTTCCCACTGACGGTGCAGTAGACGGGTGGTTTCCAATACCTGTTTAGCCTGATCACGATCAACGACATAATGTTCGGCCAAACTCAGTGCGGTACGTTTACGAATATCTTGATGGCGAAAACGACCTTCCATCTCATAGAGAACGCCTTCACGTAATGCGCCATCGGAATAAAGCAGCTCTTTGATATGCAGCGCGTCAAAGACCCCACTAAGGATTGCTAAGCCTGGAACGAAAACCGATTTCCGGTCATCCGATAAACCCGGCAAGTCGAGTTCATCCATGGAATCGAAATGGCTTATCTTCTCCCACAGAAGCGCCAGACTATCACGGGTGATCACTTTCTCTTTTTCGCCCAGTGCAGCCAAGACTTCACAGGCGGCTTTGATACTACCGGAAGCCCCCATAGCGACTTGCCAGCCGGCTTGACGGTATTGACAGGCTAGGGTCTCTAATTTATGAACCGCGGCGAGGCGAGCACGACGGAAATTATCTGCGCTGATTTTACCGCCAGGAAAGTAGAGTTTACTGAAGCTCACGCATCCCATACGACGGCTTTCAATCAGCTGCGGTTCGAAATCTTCGCCAATTACCAGCTCGGTGGATCCGCCACCGATATCGATAACTAATTTACGGCCTTTCTCTGGCTGGGTATGTTCTACCCCCATAAAAATAAGGCGAGCCTCTTCATTACCTGAGATCACATCGATAGGGTAGGGAATGACTTCTGCCGCGCGCTTGAGGAACTCTTCTGCATTGTCGACGACCCGCAAGGTGTGTGTGCCAACAATGGAAACATTAGCGGGGTCAAAACCCTGAAGGCGCTCGGCAAATAGTGCGAGCACGTTCAAGCCGCGCTCAATCCCCTCTTCGGTGAGTTGATTATCGAGACTAATCGCATCAGCGAGATGGACGCGTTGTTTTAAGCGACCAAGAACTTGAATGGCACCATCAACCACGCGTGCGATGACCATGTGGAAGCTGTTCGATCCCAAATCAATGGCAGCAAATTCTTGAGGTTTTTCAGGGCTATGTTGGCTTATAGGCATAAGTTAGTCGGTGTTTTCAATGGTATTAATATAATTATAAATAGCAATCTGCGCTCGAACCTTACGGCGATTACCGCGCGGACGATAGCGGTTTGTTAGCTCTTTATCAATAATTCTTGCTTTAACCGTATCACTAAAGAGTATGGCGACGATGTCTAAGATCTGCTGTTTAACCTTAGGATCGAGAATAGTTACCGCGACTTCAATACGGTTATCGATATTGCGTGTCATCCAATCTGCTGACGAAAGGAAGACTTTTGGGTCGCCATTATTTTCGAATACATACACGCGATCGTGCTCAAGATAGCGGTCAATAATACTGTAGATATGGATATTTTCGCTAATCCCTTCGATGTTCGGAATGAGCGAGCACATGCCGCGGACTAATAAATTAATTTTTACCCCCGCACCGGACGCCGCATAGAGACGGTCTATGAGGCCATTATCAACAAGGTTGTTTATCTTCAGTGTGATTGCTGCAGGCAACCCTTGTTGAGCGTGAGCGATTTCGGCATCAATAAGTCTATAAAGGGTTTGCCGCGTATTCTGCGGCGAAACCATTAGATACTCGAAATTAACCGGCTTATAAGGGTTTTCGATAAAGTTGAAGACTCGCCGCACCTCGTTAGTGATCCGCGCATCGCTCGAGAGCAGGGAGTAGTCGGTATAGGTTCTTGCCGTGCGCTCATTAAAGTTACCCGTACCGATATGCGCATAGCGGATAACTTTGTCACCTTCTCGGCGAGTGATCAGGAAAAGCTTGGCGTGGATTTTCAGGCCAGGGGCCGAGAAAATAACGTGGACACCGGCCTCGGTTAAGCGTTTGGCCCAGTAAATGTTGGCTTCTTCATCAAAACGTGCCTGCAGTTCGACCACTACCGTGACTTTTTTACCGTTATGCGCCGCATGGATCATCGCGTCCATAATGCGGGAATCTTTGGCAACGCGATAAATATTAATCTTGATTGCTAATACGCTAGGATCGAATGAGGCTTGGCGTAAAAACTCCAAGACATGCTCAAAGGTGTGATATGGGTAGTAGAGCAAAATATCGCGATCACGTATCGCATCAAAGCCGTTACGAAAGGGGTTAAAGCCTTTATGCCGAATAGGGGGCAGGGCTTTGTTTTCGAGGTTAGATTTACCGACATTAGGAAATTTTATAAAGTCTTTAAAGTTATGGTAGCGCCCGCCGGGTAAAATCGAGTCGAAGTTAGTGATCGACAGCTTCTCACATAACAATGAGACCATTTCCGATGGCATATCCCGTTGATAAACGAAACGGACCGGTTCGGCGGTCAGACGCTGCTTTAGACTGGATGACATAAGCTCCAGCAGGCTAGATTCCATCTCAGTGACTAGGTCGTATTCCGCATCGCGAGTCATTTTCATCGAATAGGCATTCAGCTGGTCGTAATCGAAAAAGCCTTTAAAGATATCGTCTAAACAGTACCTTAAGATATTATCTAATAATATCATTGGTTTACGACGCCTGGGCGGTTCGGCGGGGAGATCGATAAATCGCGGTACTTTATCTGACGGGATTTCTAGTAGCGCGTATTGACGATCTTGCTGATGAATGATTTCCACTGCGAGATAGGTGTAGTCGTCCTTCAAAAACTGAGTGAGATCGGTTTCGGCGTTGAGGACAATCGGGGTGACATGCTGACGCAGTTCTTGATTGAAATAGATCTTTAACCAATGTTGCTGATTAGCAGAGAGCTGACGTTCATTAATCAGAAATATTTGATTTCTAGCCATCTCGAGCAGCAGATCGTTGTACAGGACATCGAACTCTTGGTCGGCGACTACCACCCGCTGTTGAATTTTCTTTAGTAGATGGCGTGGCACATTATGGCTGCCTTGTTCTTCACCAATCAAAATTCGCCGTTTCAGATCAGCGAAACGGACTTTGTAAAATTCTTCTAAATTGCTGGAGTAGATGCCTAGAAAGCGCATACGTTCAATGAGCGGATTGCGTTTATCGGCGGCTTCCTGTAACACGCGCTCGTTAAAGGCTAACCAACTGATTTCTTTATCTAGATACAGCTTTTCTTGACCCATCCTGACTCCGTTGGTGATAACAGAACGCAGATTGTAATTTCCCTCCGCCATTATGGCGATCGATTACCCTGTTTGTCTATGGATGATTAATAAGGCGTTTTTATTTGCCAATTGCCACGAGTTACGCCACTCTTAAAGCTTATTTAATTGTTAGGAAATATTAATGAAAAAATACCTAGGGATTACCGCAGCACTGATTTTCAACCATGCGGCTAGCGCCGACGAAGCGCGATTATTAAATCAACAACCTGCAGTGGCGGAACAAACGTTTTTAGTCGGTTCTTGGACCGGCGAGTCAAAGGGTGCTCGCGTGCAAAAAGCCTTCTATCCAAGCCAGGGCATTTACACTGTACGTCTTTCGGCTAATGGCAGCATGATGCCGATTGCGCTGACGCCGGCAGAAAGTCCTTCATGGCTGACCATCGATGCCCCGCATCAGCGCGTCTATGTGGTTAACGAAGTTGATGATGGCAAAGTGAGTGCTTATCACCTAGAAAAGAACGGTGAGTTAACTTTATTGAATACCGTGGACAGCAGCGGTATGCACCCGACCCACTCGGCATTGAGCCGTGATGGGCGCTACCTGTTAGTCGCTAACTACTCGGCGAAAGACGGTCAAGCGGGCGTGAGCGCAATTCCTGTACAGAGCGATGGCCGTTTAGGTAAGACGCAACAATTCTTCCCTTACAACCAAGGCAGCAATAAAGTTGCCGAGCGCCAATCCTCCGGGCATGCGCACTCCGTAACCTTCAGTATTGATGGCCAGTATGTATTAGCCGCTGATTTAGGCGCCGATAAGATCCACGTCTACCATTATGATGCGAAAGCAAAAGAGCCTTTCAGCCTCTTAGCGGATAAAACCATCACCTTCCCAGAAGGCGATGGCCCACGCCATAGCCTATTCTCCGCTGATGGAAAATATCTCTATATCACCACAGAGATGTCGGCACAGGTTAAGGTCTACTCCTTCGATCAAGGCAAGACTGAGCTTCTACAGTCTGAGAAGTTAACCGATTCGAATAAACCTGACGATATGAGTGGGGCAGGTCTATCACTCTCGCCAGATGGTCGTTTCTTATATGTCGGTAACCGCGGCGAGAAGAATCAGATCGTTCGTTACGCGGTAGATAAAAACACAGGTAAGCTTTCCGCCGCCAAGACCTATTCGGCGGGTGGCGTAGAGCCACGTGACTTTACCTTCGATGCAACGGGCCGTTACTTGTTTGTAGCGAACGTGTACTCGAACAATGTGGTGGAGTTCGCACGTGATCTCGAGACCGGTGAGCTGTCACCAACGGGTGCAACCTTACAAATCGGTACGCCAACGCATATCCGCTTTGTGAATCTAGGGAAGTAGGTTCGCACGGAAATTATTCGTCGCTGACGAGAAGTCAGCGACGAGTTAACGAGAGGGTGAGCTCGGCTCTGTCGCTTCTGTGCGTCCAATAGCGTAATGAAAAGTTATTACTCTGCAGCGCTAGCCCTCACCCCTCATAGCACGGATGACCATCTTCTCTTTTGATGAAGCGTTTTTTCTGATTTAACCCAGATACTCTTTGTTTTTAAGTAAGTGCGTATCCATGCTTTAATCTACCTTCGTTAAATTGGGGTCGGAAGCTAAAAATAGTACTATTTAATATTCATATTTCGACCTATGTTGCCAACTAAAAGGATGATCCAGTGCGTACACGTAATTCGGCACGGTTGCTCATCATCAACTCCCTCGACCAAGTCTTACTGTTCAAATTCACCCATTGTCATGATGCACTGGCAGGCAAAACCTACTGGGCCACGCCAGGCGGAGAGGTTGAACCCGGAGAAACCTTTGAGCAGGGGGCCATCAGGGAACTTAAAGAAGAGACAGGGATTTATGTTGATAATGTCGGCGCGTCGTTGGCTGAGCACACTTTCGAGATGACGTTGCCTAGCGGCGAAGTCGTAGTGGCGAGAGAACGTTTTTATTTAGTAAAAATAGATAATGAAGATATAAGCACTGAGGGCTTCACAGATAATGAAAAATTAGTTATTTCTCATTACCGCTGGTGGAGTTTTGATGAATTAGGTAAAACTCGCGATATTGTCTATCCTACAAATATCACTGACATCCTAGCGCTGCATAATAGCTAGCGGATCCAAGTTATTGGCGCTAGTTATTCATAGGATGAAAATAAATTAATAGCTGATCAGCTCACTCCAAAAAAAACACCCCGAGGTGGATGAACAACGTCGAGGTGTATTATTTGCGGCTTAACCTGTGAAACTGAACTAACTATCGACGCCATCTGGCGTAAACTCAGCCCCGGTTGGCCCGAGTGGTTTTCCGTCAAGCCAAGCTTGATCATCTCTCAACGCTACTCGCCCCTCAACCCACCACTGAATGACCTGTGGATAGATCAGGTGTTCCTTACCAAGCAGGCGTTTAGCCAGATCCTGCTCAGTATCCTGAGGGAGCACAGGAATGGCAGCTTGTAAGATCACTGGCCCGCCGTCGAGTTGTTCGGTCACAAAATGAACGCTCGCCCCGTGCTGGCTGTCGCCATTCTCTATCGCTCGACGATGCGTATGCAAGCCAGGATATTTAGGGAGTAAGGAGGGATGGATATTGAGCAGTCGACCTCGATAGTACGTAACGAAAGGAGCGCTCAAGATCCGCATATAGCCCGCGAGCACGACTAAGTCAGGCCGATAGCTATCGATCTGTTGTCGTAACGCTTGGTCGAAGGCTTCACGGTCAGCATAGTCGCCGATAGCAAGGCTTGCTGTAGCGATACCTGCTTGCTGCGCCCGCTGTAAACCGAAAGCGTCGGCCTTATTACTCAATACCGCGACAATCTCTGCCTTGAGCCTGCCGAGTTGGCAGGCATCAATGATGGCTTGCAAGTTGGAGCCCGATCCGGAGATCAGGACAACAATTCGTTTCATGCAATAACGACCTGCTCAGTGTCGCTGCCTTCGGTGATATGGCCGATCTTCCAGGCGTTTTCACCTAATTCTTGTAGGTAAGCGATGGCT
>DWRH01000133.1:0-14639 GCA_022318365.1 Anthoptus insignis
TTCTGGCAGTGGCACACGCGGTTATCACCTCTTTTCACGATATCCGCAAGGGTAAAGGCTCCTGGACAGAATTCCTGCTTTATGCCGTGGTCGGCATTGTTCTCATCCTTGTCGTCATTTATCTGGCGACCAAAGCCGCCGCCATTTTGTAAGGGGGGTACATGGCTGTTATCGATTTTCTTCCTGACCGTCTGAATAATCCCCCTGTGGTGTGGAAAGGATTTACCTCGGGAGAGTTTCTTCTGGCAGCCGTCACCGGCTTTATTGCCGGTATTCCGGTGGGGATACCGCTGGCGCTGGTCCCTTTTATCGGCTGGCTGGCGTTTCCCACCTGTATGCTGCTGATGCCTCTCGTGGTTATTTATGTGGGGGGCGGCTGGATAGCCAGGTACAAGCGCGGTAAACCGGAGAACTATATCTGGCAGCGGCTCCAGGAAATCCGTTGCCGGTTACGGTTATCCCGGGCGCTCATTCTCGAGGGCCGGGCCTGGGAAGTGAAACGTACCCGGGCTGTGATGCGGGGGGACGCACAATGAGTCGTTTTCGTCATGGTATGACAGCCCGGGATAATCATATCCTTTCCCTGCGCATTGCCTGTGGGTTGCTGTTCGCGGGCATGCTGGTCACCGGTATTGGCTGGATGCGTGCCCCCGCCGAACTCACTATTCATAATCCGCCAGACCTTCGCTCGGGCAGTACCCGTAAATGGTGGGAAGTCCCGCCGTCCACGGTCTACAGTTTTGCCTTTTATATTTTCCAGCAACTCAACGCCTGGCCCAAAAACGGTGAGGTGGATTACCCGGCGAAAATTGCCGCGATGAGCCCTTATCTGACGCCGTCCTGTCAGGATTTTCTGAACAAAGATGCAGAGATGCGTAAAAACAGCGATGAGCTCAGGGACAGGGTGCGGGTGGTGTACGAAGTGCCGCGCCGCGGCTACAGCGGTCGCAGTGTCACGGTGCTTGATAGCGAACACTGGATTGCTCAGCTTGATGTGGTGGCGGATGAGTATTACCACACGGAGCCGGTCAAACGGGCACTGGTGCGCTATCCCCTTAAGGTGGTGCGCTGGGAAGGCGATCCGGAGCGCAATCCTTTCGGGCTGGCGCTGGACTGCTATGCCGCCACCCCGCAGCGACTGGAGGCGGCTTCCCTGTCTGAGCCGGAGAAAAAGTGATGAGGCATGCAATGAAAATCTGCTGTGTTGCGCTGCTCGCCGGTCTGGTCATTCCGGGGGTGGCCAGTGCGGTCGAACTGATGAAGTGGGAGCGTATTCCGCTGCAAATCCCCCTCAATGTGGGGCAGGAGCGGATAGTCTTCGTGGATAAAAACGTGCGTGTGGGTTTTCCGCCAACGCTTAATAACAAACTGCGCATTCAGAGTGCGGGGGGCGTGGTGTATCTCAATGCCAGTGACGCGTTTCCGGTGACACGCCTCGAGCTCCAGAACAGGGAGAACGGGGAAATCATTCTGCTGGATGTTTCAGCTGTGCCGGAAAAAGCCACACGTGAGCCGGTGAAAATTGTCTATGACGGTGACGTGGTCAGTGCTACTGCCAGCGGCAAACCGTCGGTGAGCAGTGACGGCGACAGTACCGGGCGCCGATCTCAGCAGTCAGACGCGGAGGCAACCAGGGCGGAGCGCAAGCCTGCCAGACTGAATGCGCCGCTGCCGGTAGTGCTGACCCGTTATGCGGCGCAGAGTCTGTACGGGCCGGCGCGAACCGTTGAGGGTGTGCCGGGTATCACGCCGGTGTCCCTGAAACTGCCCGCATCCATTACCACGCTGTTACCCTCAGAGCCGGTCTCTGTCTCACCGGTGGCGGCATGGCGTCTGCAGGGCAGCAGCGTGCTTGCGCTGCAGGTGCGTAATCGCGGGGCTGACAATGTGATCCTTGATCCGCGTGCGCTCAATGGCCAGTTTGTTTCGGCTACCTTCCAGCACCGCTGGCTGGGGCGCGCCGGTTCGCCGGAAGATACGACGGTGTTGTATGTGGTTATTTCCGGCCGGCCGGAGGAGAGCTTCATTGCTGAGCCGCCGTCGCTGCCGCCTGCTGACCATTCTCAGCGGAGAGTTAAAAAATGAAAGTGCCTTCCTCAAATCTCATGGTCAGGGTTATCGTCCCGGCGGTGGTTATCAGCGCGGCTCTCATTGCCGTGAAATCCTGTACCGGCGGTGGTCAGGCTCCGCCTCCTGCGCATAAGACGGCGGGCGTGACGCTCAAAGATTTATCGCCTGATGATCTCAGGACGCTCGGCATCGAGGGGGATACTGCTCAGGACACGCTGCGCACCGTGGTGGGCAATTTCCACCGGGTGCAGGAGCGTCTCGATGCCCTGGCGGACGACAACAAAAAACTCAGTGATGAAAATAAAGCCCTGAAAACGACCAGTGGTAACGTGGGGGAACAACTCAGTCAGGTGGTCAGTAATGTCCGGGCTGAAGACGCACAAAAACGCCAGCAGCTCAGTGCACAGGTCAGTGATCTTGGCGCGCAGGTGAATCGTCTGATGGATCAGATACAGAGTGGCGCCAGCACACCGGCTAAACCCCGGGGGGCGGGCAATGATATTCCCGTCGGGCTGGGTTATGACAATGGTCTGACGCCCGGCACCGTCAGCACGACGTCCCCGGACGGTCTGCAGTGGGTTGAACCTAAAGACGGTATTGCCGTGGATGCGAGTGGACACCCGGTGACTGACAGCAATAAAAACAACGCAACGGGTTTCACGTTTGCCTCCTCGTTTGGTGAGGCGGCTGACGCGGGAAAACAGGGCGCCGGTAACGCCGCTGCTGTGGTGCAGACGGCGCTGAGCGAGACACAAAAGGCGGTTTTACCGGTGTTTACGCTGCCGGAGAATTCAACGCTTGTCGGCAGCCGGGCGATGACCGCGCTGCTGGGTCGGGTTCCGGTTGACGGGAAAGTGACTGACCCCTATCCGTTTAAAGTGATGATCGGCCGGGAAAACCTGACGGCAAACGGTATTGATCTGCCTGATGTTCAGGGCGCTATCGTTTCCGGCAGTGCGACAGGGGACTGGACGCTGTCCTGTGTCCGCGGGTCTATCACCAGCATCACCTTTGTCTTTACCGACGGTACGGTGAGGACGCTGCCCTCGCCTGAGGGACAGGACAAGGGTGGCGGTCAGAATAATGCGAACGGGAACAGCAGTAACAGCGCGATTGGCTGGCTGTCTGATGACAATGGTATTCCCTGTATCTCCGGTACCCGCAAAAGCAATGCCGCGACCTATCTGCCTACCCTTGCGGGGTTATTGGCAGCGGCAGCGGCGGGTGATGCTTTTGCACAAAACCAGAACACCACGCAGACCAACGGCTATGGCGGCGTGACTTCGTCACTGACCGGCAGTGCCGGTCAGGCGGTACTGGGTAAAGCGCTGTCCGGGGGGATGCATGAAACGGCCGACTGGGTCAAGGCGCGCTACGGCCAGACGTTTGACGCTATTTATGTTCCGCCGGGTCAGACGGTCGCGCTGCATATCACGCGGCAGCTGGCTATCGATTATGAAGAAAAAGGCCGCAGGGTGAAATACGACTTCAGCCTTGCCGGTCATGGCACAGGTATGGACTAAGGAGAACGCAGATGCAAAAGCAAAACAGCAGTCTGGTGTATCGGGTGGCGTATAGCGCGCTCAACGGTCGTCTTTATGCCGGGTATGTCCGTCCTGATAACGGCAAGTGGGAGGGGGCGTCCTGTGACGTCACGGAGCAGACGCTGTCTGCCGTTTGCCAGAAACTGGCCCGGGAAGGGAATGTTATCGAGATCCCCCTGCCGGATGGACGGGTGATGCGCTTATCTGCCGACATGACTGACGCGGACATGACTGACGCGGACACCGGGGAGAATGCGCATGCACAGGGCTAAGACGACCGTTGCCGTGCCCCTCGCCATGCTACTGACGGGGTTACTGACCGGCTGCAGTACATCAAAAGACGAGATGCTGCCACCGGGAGAGAGCAGCATGCTGGCGCTCTGGAGCGAGGGGGCGTCTTCCGGCCATGCCACGGCGGAAAGCCGTACCACTCTGCGTCGCCCGGTGACCGACAGTGAGCGGGTTATCGCGCAGCAGACAGGGAAAAGTTACAGCCGCACACAGGAGAATGAAATTCAGCAGACGTTTCCCCGCCTGCCCAACCCTGACATGGTGATGTATGTCTTTCCGCATCTGGCGGAGGGGAATACGCCGGTGCCGGGCTATAGCACGGTTTTTCCTTTTTACAGCCAGGTGCAGTATGCGCTGCCCGGTGAACGTACGGAGGATTTGTGATGGTTTTTTCCCTTTTTCGGCGCCAGAAAGGCGTACCCCCGCCCCATGAGTATGGTGACGGGCCGTTTTCTGTTAACGGGCATGAACCGCTGCGGCGCGAGGGGCGCCTGACCCGTAGTGACGAAGCCAAACTGTATGCCACGGCACCGTCGATTATTGACCATATCCCCTGGGGGGAATATCTGCCGGACTCCCGGTGTATTCTGCTCGATGATGGCGTCTCTGTCGGGGCGGTTTACGAAGTCATTCCGGTCGGCACCGAAGGGCGCCCCGCATCCCGGCTCGATGAGATCCGTGATGTGGTGGAAAATGCGCTGCAGGACAGCCTGCCCGAGCTGGACTCACACCCGTGGGTGGTACAGTTCTACTGTCAGGATGAGTCTGACCTGACGGTCTACATGGATAACATTCGGGGGTATGTCAAACCCGCCGCAGAGGGCACCGCCTTCACAGCAGCCTGGTTGCGCGAACAGGCGCGTCATCTGCACAATGTGGCCGCTGAACAAGGGCTGTTTATGGATGATGCGGTTACCGGTGCGCCCTGGCGTGGTCAGCACAGACGAACACGCATGATTATCTATCGCTGGGTGGACTTACCGCATCGTGATCCGCTTCCGCCTGAAGTCCTGCTGAACCAGGTATGTGACCGCCTGACGTCAGCGATGCACGGTGCCGGGATTCAGTGCCACCGGCAAAACGGAGAACAAATTCATAACTGGTTGCTGCGCTGGTTCAATCCTGACCCCCGCTGGGTGGATAAGGAGACGCTCTACCGCTGTGCCAGACACACTGACGATGCACCGGATGCCCTGCCACTCATGAATGACTTCAGTGAAAGTCTGTGGTTTACGCGTCCGCGCAGCGATGCGGAGAAAGGCGTGTGGTGGTTCGATGATGTGGTTCATAAGGCGGTGCCCGTCGCCCGTCTGCGTAAGGCGCCCTCAACCGGGCATCTGACCGGTGAGGTGGCGCGGGGCGAGAAGATCAACGCCATCATGGATTTGTTGCCGGAAGGCACCGTGCTGACCCTGACGCTGGTGATACAGCCTCAGGATAAACTGGAAGAGAACTTTGCCCGCCTGAGCCGTAACTCGATGGGGGAGAATGTGGATTCCCTGCGCGCGCGCGAGGATGCGGCAACGGCGCGCACGTATCTGGGGAATAAACACAAGCTCTACCGTGCCGGTATTACGCTGTTGATCAAAGCACGGGATATTGCTGCGCTTGACCGTCGTTATCTTGAACTCAGCAGTATCCTGCTGAACTGTGGCCTCGAGCCGGTGAACCCGGAGCATGACATTGGTCCACTCAGCACGTATCTGCGCGCCCTGCCAATGTGCTTCAATCCGGCACAGGACAACCATAACTGGTACACGCGGCTGATGTTTGTGCAGCATTTTTCCTGTCTGGCGCCGGTGTACGGGCGTGACACGGGGACCGGGAACCCGGGCCTTACCTTTTTTAACCGGGGCGGGGGGCCGCTGTCGGTTGACCCGCTGAGCGCGAGCGACCGTACACAAAATGCGCATCTTATGCTGTTTGGTCCCACGGGGGCAGGCAAGTCGGCAACGGCGCTGGTTATGCTGGCACAAATGATGGCCATCTACCGCCCGCGCATTTTCCTTATCGAGGCGGGTAACAGCTTTGGGCTGTTTGGTGATTACTGTGCTTCTCTCGGGCTCAGTGTTAACCGGGTGAGTATCCGTCCGGGGAAAGTCCTTTCGCTGGCCCCGTTCGGGGATTCTCATCTGCTGATGGCGGCTCCCCCGGAGACGCTTCTGCTGACGGAAGATGTGCTGCCGGAGATTGATGATGACGATGAGGATAAAGAGGAAGAACGGGATGTGTTGGGTGAGATGGAAATTGCGGCGCGTCTGATGATAACCGGTGGAGAGGCGGCTGAAGAAGCACGATTAACGCGTGCAGACCGGGGGATGATCCGTGAGGGAATAATGATTGCGGCGCGCACTGCTTTTGAGGCGGGGCGGCAGATGCTGCCTGAGGATTTGATGTATGCGCTGCAGAATATTGCCCGTGACAACACGCCGGGAGAGGACGGGCGCGAAAGGCGTACTGCTGGCCGTCGTGCGCGCGCTGAAGAGATGTCTGAGGCGCTGCGGATGTTTACGGAAGGGTTTGAGGGGGAGCTTTTCAACCGCCCGGGTACACCGTGGCCGGAAGCGGATGTGACGATAGTGGATTTAGCGACGCTGGCGCGTGAGGGGTATGAGGCACAACGTGCGGTGGCGGTGATATCGCTGCTTAACACCATCAATAATATTGCTGAACGCGACCAGTACAGCGACCGGGATATTCTTGTGCCGATTGATGAAGGGCACATTGTCACGACCAACCCGCTGCTGGGGCCTTATGCGACAAAAATCGCCAAAATGTGGCGCAAACTGGGCACCTGGTTGTGGATTTTCACCCAGAACCTGGACGATTTCCCGGATACCGCTAAAAAAATGCTGAATATGGCGGAGTGGTGGATTTGTCTGGTGATGCCGCCGAAGGAAGTTGAGCAGATAGCCCGCTTCAAGACACTGACCGAAGAGCAGCGGGTGATGCTGCTTTCGACGACTAAGCTCCCGCGAAAATACACTGAAGGCGTGATTATATCAGAAAAAGTGCAGGCGCTTTTTCGTGCCGTTCCGCCGAGCCTGTATCTGGCGCTGGGGATGACGGAGAAAAAGGAAAAGGCGGAGCGTCGGGACATTATGAATGCACAGGGGTGCAGTGAGCTTGAGGCGGCGTTTCATGTGGCGCGCCAGCTTGATGAACACCGCGGCCTGAGTCTCTGAAGGGGGAGTAATGAAAAGACTGATTATGGCACCGGCACAGGTTGTCCCTGATACGGCACTGATTGCGACGGTAATTTTTACTGTTCCGCCACAGGGTATGGCCTCTGTCGGTATGGGTGACCGGGCATCACTGGATTTACTGCTGGAGGCGATATGGCGGCGTCTGGAGAGACCGGTACTGTTCTCGGCGTACCCGCACCGGGTAGGGCGTCGCTGTTGTGTGGCGGTTCATCTTGCCGGAGCGAAGGGCAAGACGCTGGATATCCTGATTACCGTGACGGGGAATACGTTGTGGCCGGGAGAGGCGGAGTTTGAAAACAGTTTGCGGTGGCATATTGGTGTGCCGGATGCGACAGACCTGTTCTGGGTACTGAAGGAGATTGAAAAAATAACCGCCAGAGAGGAAGGGGGTAAATGACCCTGCGTGTTTGTCTGGCGGTGAGTCACCGCCGGGCAAACGCGCAGGCTGCGGGTGCGGGCGGCACAGAGCCCGCATGAAGTCTGGTTTTGCCATCCACCGGTCACGGCGTGACGTTCTGACTGAATAAAGGGGTATTTTAATGCAATCAATAAACCTCAGAGCAGTAATACTGCTGCTGTCCACGATCCCTTATTACGTGATAGCAGGCGTTAATGATAACTATTTTGACTTCCAGGGGTACGTCGAAATGCGTTTAAAAATGGTAATGGATTCAGTCGGCGCGGGCTTCGACAACGTTTATGAGAAATCCCTGACTGACAGTAAGCAGTATACCGATGACGCTTTCGTGAATTATCACCCGCTCATCAGTGCGCCGGATAATAGTGCATCATACCAGGAGGCACTCTCATACACTGATAACGCGGTGAAGGATGGAACCCTGAATGCCAATTATTATACGGATTTGACGGTGGCCCGGGCAAATAGCGCCTGGTATCACTCAATGGAAGCAAATAGCAGCCGTACGGATTTGCTGGAAAAAAGAATGGTCTCAGTCGAGAGAAAAGTCGCCAGACTCGATAACCGTCTGAATGGGGCTGTCGCAGGGATGATGGCTGTCAGTTCGATTCCGTATGTGTCAGAAAATACGTTTTCTTACGGCCTTGGGGTCGGCAATTACCGTAACGGGACGGCACTGGCAGCGGGTATTCAGTACAAAACCTCGCTCAACACCAACATCAGAATTAACGCCTCACTGGATCCACAGCATGACACGCTGGTTGGGGCTGGATTCGCCGGAGGATGGTGAGCCAATTTCTCACCTGTCAATGAACACGGGGAGCCGGGACTCTGAGGAACTTATGTGTGGAAAGTTGAAGTGCCTGTCTGTGTACTGATTGTCTGTATCTTCCTGGCGATGCTTGACTTATTTTTACGTTTTATTGTCAGGTAATGTCTATCATTTTGAACAGTTAATCACCTCACTGTTTTCCCCGGGCATTGTAAATAAAATAGAGCTTTTTGCCAGTTTTTTATAGAGTGTGTGTATACCTTACTGTTCTGTTAAAACTGGAGATATTTATGAAAGCTGCGGTAGTTACCTCCGATCATCAGGTTCAGATAGAAGATAAAACGCTGCGAGCATTGCGACATGGTGAGGCGTTACTGGAAATGGAATGTTGCGGTGTCTGTCATACCGATCTTCATGTAAAAAATGGAGATTTTGGTGATAAAACGGGTGTCATTCTGGGGCATGAAGGAATAGGGATAGTTAAGGAAGTTGGGCCGGGTGTTTCATCATTAAAACCGGGCGACAGGGCCAGTGTTGCCTGGTTTTTTGAAGGTTGTGGTCATTGCGAATATTGTGACAGTGGTAATGAGACCCTTTGTCGGGATGTTAAAAACGCGGGTTATACCGTTGATGGTGGTATGGCTGAAGAATGTATCGTTGTTGCTGATTATGCTGTAAAAGTGCCTGACGGTCTTGATTCTGCCGCTGCAAGTAGTATCAGTTGTGCCGGTGTGACAACGTATAAAGCTGTTAAAAAATCCGCTGTGCGTCCGGGGCAGTGGATTGCTATATATGGTCTTGGCGGGCTTGGTAATCTGGCTCTTCAATATGCAAAAAATGTTTTTAATGCCAAAGTAATAGCAATTGATGTGAACGATGAACAGCTTACACTTGCTACTGAAATGGGTGCCGATTTAGTCATAAACCCGCGGAATGAAGATGCAGCGAAAATAATACAGGATAAAACGGGTGGAGCTCATGCTGCTGTTGTTACCGCGGTTGCAAAAGCGGCATTCAATTCTGCTGTTTATGCTGTGAGGGCTGGAGGTAAAATTGTAGCGGTTGGGCTTCCTCCTGAATCCATGAGTCTTGATATTCCGCGACTTGTGCTTGATGGAATAGAAGTTGTAGGCTCTCTGGTTGGAACCCGGCAGGATTTATCAGAAGCTTTCAGTTTTGCTGCAGAAGGCAGGGTTGTTCCAAAAGTTGCACTCCGGCCCCTTGAGGATATTAATAATATATTCAGTGAAATGGAATCGGGTAACATTCGTGGTCGCATGGTCATTGACTTGCGTCATTGATAATATCTCTTTAGCGCCGTGAGTGATGACCTGAGCGGCGCTTTCTTTTTTTGAAAAGAACCAGTTGAGTCTTTTTGCCTCAGACGCGGCAGACTGGATCCAGATTATACATTTACCCCAATGTTCAAGTAAGCTCACCGTTGATGTATGAATCAGTCAAAAGCCTGTTTTTCTTCCTTCGATTTTATCAGGCTGGCTATTTGTTGGTTTCCTTCAATCTCCTGTTATATACGGCTTAAACATAAGCATCAATGCAGCTTAGTAACGCTTATCTTAAATCGATGGCAGCTAAAAAAATATCAGCGCGGTGTTCAGAGTTAATTACTGACCTGCCGGGTTATTAAATGCACCCTTCATGCGTTACTCACATGAAGGGTGTTGCTTATGAAATTACCAGCCTGCTGCCTGGCAGCATTTTTCCTTACCTGTCGCGTTAGCGCGGGCGCTGTTATTTACACGGACAGCGCCCATCCTGTTATTCCTCCTCCTGAGCCGGACGTTACGGTCATTTTTCTTGATGCTGCTGAGCAGCTGCAGAAGCAGCTGTTCGGCACGCTGTCTGCTGACCCGCAACAGGCGCTGCAGCAGGCGCAGACAGTGATACAGACACCGGCATTTGAGCAGGCGCAGGCCGGACTGCGTGAGGCCAGTGCGGGTCTGTTACGCGCCTGGTCACTGGGGCTTGATAAGTACCCGGCGGTGGTGTTTGACGATAAGTGGGTAGTTTATGGCACGACGGACGCACGCCTCGCGGCTGAGCGTCTCCGCGTATTTAAGGGGGGGGCACAGTGAACAGCATGCTTTCACGACCGCGACGTCTTGCGGTGGTCACTCTGCTGGCCTGTACGTGGACGATGGCGAGCGTTAATACCGCCAGTCTGCTCGCCAGCGCGTCCAGCCCGGACTGCATCAGCTGGCGCATCAGTGGCCTCTGTTACTGGCTACTGTGTACGCCGGTGGGCTGCTCGGTAAAAACGTCTGTTAAGGTAACGCATTATATTCCGGAAGCGGTGGTCTCGGCCTACCTCAGTCCCGGCGACAATCCGTGGAGCGAAATATCTGCTGTCAGCAGCCTGGCAGACCGCGCTGAAAGTGCACTTTTGGGGGGCGCTGCAGGTATTGCAACTGGCGGGGGGCGTCAGGAGATGAAAGCACCCGGTGAGCGTAAGCAGAATCTGCACTTTTATTATGGTGCGGCGTATGGCCATCCGGCCACAAAACTCATCGGTGGCATGGTGCCGGGTATGTCCTGCAGCAGCGCTGCCACGCCCTTCATGCCGTATTTTACCAGCAGTCTTGATGCACTGGTCTGGCGCACGGGGGTGCCTGAATCGTTTTATCCGGAGGCATTACTGCCAGGGCAGCGGGAAATCGGCAGTACGGCAGACGGCTCGATGTGGGGCAATGTCTATCCGCGCAGCGGGTTTGTGACACAGACGGACAGTTATAAATCGGCGGCGGTGGTGGTGCAGCGCGTCGCTGACGTCATTACCCGTTCCGGGCAGTTGCATGTCTACAGCCCGCTGACCGGACAGCGGTCGCCGGGGTACTGGCCACCAGAGCCCGTTGAGGAAAATACCGGCACTAAAAATCATAAGTGGCAGCGGCTTTCTCCGCAGTTGTCACCGCGTTGTGCCGTATTCCCTGACACGGGCGGAGAGACGGCTGAAAACGGCAATTATGCCTGGGCACTGTGGCAGCCCTACAGCTGCTGCAAGCGGCGGGGACAGAAACTGCTTTACAGCACGACATTCTCAGGAGGGTAAATTTGTGAAAAACCAGCAGACAGTGTGGAAAAACCATGCCCGGATGGGGCTGATGTGTCTTTGTGTTATGTCCTGGCCGGGACTGGCCGCGGAAACATCGCTTTCGTCTTCCGGTGCGTCGGTCAGTGGTGCCGTCAATGATGGCCTGTTTTACTCGATAGGGGGAGGGTCGGTGATATCACCCTCGCCGGGCCGGGGAAATATGCAGCGTATCGGGATCAGTGGTGGCTGGAGCAGTGATTTGATGTGCGGCAACTTTGACCTGAAGACCACCATAGGTAACCAGATTAACGGTATCACGAGTGGTTTTAAGGATTTGATGGGTACCGTTATGCAGGGTGCAACGGGGGCGGTGATGAGTATGCCGGCAATGGCTATCCAGCGCGCTAACCCGGGTCTGTACGAAATGCTGACAAATGGTGTGCTTCAGGCGGGACTCAGCTTTGATAAAGCGCAGCTTAACTGTCAGAACATGTCGAAGAAACTCGCCGATTACACGATGGGAAGCAAGTGGCAGCAGGCGGCCGTCTCTGAGGAGTACAAGGATATTGTGGCGTCCAGCGACGGGGATGCGGTTTCGAGTGATCAGAAGCTGCAGAAGGCGACCGGAGACGAGGGGGTGACCTGGGTGGGCGGACAGAAGCGCGGTGGGAAAGGGCAGCAGGCTATCCAGCCGACACGCGACCTGGCTAAAGCCGGCTATAACATGATGAATGGCCTGCCGGTGACGGGCAACAGCCGGGTAGGAAAGTCAGACTGCAGCGGCACGGTGTGCCAGCGATGGCCGACGTCTGACGACGCGTCGGCCGCAGTGGTTAAGGTGCTCGGTGACCGTTCGATACGTACCTGCCGGGATAACAGTGCCTGTGGCAGCGGGGGGAAGGAAGATCAGCCGGGCAGTGCCGTTGCCGGCACCGGATTTTCACCGGTACTGGAAGCCGCCAGCAAAGTCAATCTTGAGCAGCTGACCAGACTGGTCAGTGGTGAGCTGGAGCCAACCGCCGAGAATCTTGCGCCGCTGAAAACCGGGAGTCTGGTGGTGACGCGGGGGGTTATCCGCGCATTGCGTGAAGATCCTGATAATTCTGCACTGGTTCAGCGTCTGGCTGGTGAGCTGGCGATGGCTGACACGGTAGAAACGGCACTCACCATGCGGCGCATGCTGACGACGGGGGAATCGGAGCCGAACGCTGCCGAGCAGTCAGCGGCCATTGCGGAGGGAGATCGCCGCATCGATGCGCTCGACCGTGAACTGAACGCCCTGCGTAACGAGATGGAGCTGCGTAAGGCTATCAGTACGAACAGTCTGCTGACGACGCTTTCCCGTCAGGGCGTGCGCAATCAGGATAACCAGCTGCAGCAGAAAGCGGATAACCAGGATCAGGGTTTTGGGGAGATGAACCAGAGTAAAACCGGCGGAGTGAACTGATATGAAATTACAGAAATTCTCACTGTTGCGCAGCCGTGGCGGCCGCATTGTGCTTGTCATCCTTGCCGTACTGCTCATCACTGCGGGCATGCTGGCACTGGCGGCGGCCGGGATGGCTTACGATCCGGATGGTCATCTGACCCGGCGCTGGCTGCATGACAGCCGGTGGGGGCTGCTCGTCTGGCGGCTGATGCTTTATGGGCTGATGGCCTGGGTGTGGCTGATGAAAGTGCGTCCACTGCTGTATGCGCGCTGGCCTGAAATTCGTCCCCGGTTAATGCGCACGGAGCTGTCAGGGTTTTTGTTTATTCTGTCCACGGAGTGCGTGGTCTGGATCGGAAAGGTATGAGGAGTTCACTATGACTGCGAACAGTTATCTTGAGTATTTTCTGGTTCTGTTTGGCTGGATGATGAATAACGCGATGTGGGAAATACTGAGCAGCACGGGACTGTTTGCGCTGCCGATGGTATTTAAGATCCTCGGTGTGTGGCTGAAAGTCAGGGAGGAAGGGGCAGATGAAGGTAACAAGGGGCTGCTTGCACTGCCGCGCATTGAGCATGTGCTTTACGTCGGGTATGTGGTTGTTCTGTTTTGCTGCATGCCGCTGCTGCCGGTCGATATCAGCGCGATTAAGTTCGACAGTTCACGGGCTAAACAGTGTGGCATCAGCGTGCCGGTGCCACAGAACTCGGGTTACAGCGGGCTGGTGAACGACTTTGACGGTCGCACTGCTGATGTACCGGTCTGGTGGTATTTTCTGCACATGATCTCAAAGGGCACCACTCAGGCGATGATTGCGTCGATACCCTGTGGCACGCAGTTGCGCCAGATGCGTTTTGACGTGCAGAACACGAGGCTGCGTGACCCGATTTTGCTGCAGGAAGTGCAGGATTTTGCGACCCAGTGTTATTCACGTGCGTATTACCGGGTAAAAAACAAGAACAGCCAGCTGAGTGATGCGACGATAAATTCAGTCGGATGGATAGGGAGTGATTATTTTTTGAATACGCCGGGTTACTATGATTATTACACGGCGACGACCCCGAGGCGGCAGTGGCCTTTCGACAGCCAGCGGGACAGTGGCTACCCGGATACGGGGCAGGGTGGTTACCCTACCTGTAAGACGTGGTGGACAGACGGGGCGTCGGGGCTGCGTCAGCGTGTACTGGCGAATTTTAGTGACCATACCCGTAAGGAGATGCAGCGGTCATATCCCGGGGGGCAGTGGGAGGAGGTTGCACTGCGCTGGCTGGTCAGCCCGCGGAATGCAGGGCTGTCAGGGGGAGGTGTCACTTATATGGCAGGCGCTAATGATACGGCATCGGGTATTGGCGGCAATCTTTCACATGTCGTGTCGTCCGTTGGCCTGGGGATGAAGCAGGCGGAAGCGCTGCCGGGTTTTGATGCATTAAGGCAGGCTCTGCCGATGATCCAGGCGTTACTGGAGATGATGATTATCATTGCGATACCGGTGCTCATGATGTTCAGTGCGTATGAGCCGAAAACGGTGGTAACGATTTCGTTTGCGCTTTTTGCTCTGCAGTTCATCAGCTTCTGGTGGGAGCTGGCAGGGTGGCTGGATGACAGGTTGATCACGATTTTGTATTCGAGTCTTGGCGTCAGTGGGCTTGCTTCCAGTCAGCCGATAGCAGACTTCATGAGTTCACCCCGTGATGGATGGATTATGAATCTGGTGCTTGGGATGATGTATGTGGTGTTTCCAACATTTTGGGTAGGAATGCTGGGATGGATTGGTGTAAATATTGGAAGCAATATCGGAGCATTAATGGAAAAGGCCAGTTTATCATCTCAAGCAGCGGGTGAACAGGGAGGGGCTATGG
>DWRH01000134.1:0-14625 GCA_022318365.1 Anthoptus insignis
TGAATTATCACTTCTTCTCTCACTTACCGCAGGCTGCTTAGCGCCTGTTCCCGGTCAGTGGAGGCGCATTATAGGGAACAAAATTAAGAGCACAAGCGTTTTTTTGATCTTACTATTCGTTTGTTCTTTTTTCGTACTTTTACATCAGTCAGTACGTAAAGCGGTAAAAAATTACGCAGGGTTATTATATCTTAACAAAAACATTGATAATTCCCTTATGCCGGGACGGAGATATCTTCAATGAGTATTTTTCGCGCTTTTAAACACACGTTACCTCAGTCTGGTCAATACGTCATGGTAGACAGTTCGAGTGTTCTTATTGGTGATATCAAATTAGATGATGATGTCAGCATATGGCCACTAGTGGTCATTCGTGGAGATGTCAATCAGGTGCGCATTGGTAAACGTAGTAATATTCAGGATGGTTGTATACTGCACGTCACCCATAAATCGCCACTTAATCCATCAGGAAATGCTCTGCATATTGGGAATGACGTCACAATTGGCCATAAAGTGTTATTGCATGGTTGTACAATCGGCAATCGTGTATTAGTCGGTATGGGCAGCATCATTCTTGATGGCGCTATTATCGACGATGACACTCTTATTGGCGCCGGGAGTCTGGTACCGAAAGGTAAGCATCTGGTGGGTGGATACCTTTATTATGGTTCGCCTGTGCAACAGATTCGTAAGCTAACCAGTGCTGAAACTGAGGGCTTAATTACCTCTGCGATCAATTATGTAGAATTAAAAAATGAATTTCTGACTCAGGAAAGCAAAAACCAACCGCGCTCATCCTCATCACATTCCTGAATAACGCTTTCGGCTTCGTCCTCTATATCCCATCGATGTAAACGAAAAAGATTAAGTGCCGTGTCATTAACACCAAAACGCTGATGTAATGACTCGGCTTTTATTGCACAAACAACCTGAAATCCGCTTACCAGTGCGGGAAAACAAATCGCGCTGACCTCTTCATCCCACCACTCCCTGTCAGGGAATTGTATCTGTTGATTCATGGTTGCCATGCCTTTTTTAACTCAGTAATCACCGGGGTAATTTCCGGCATTACACCATGCCAAAGATAAAAAGAGTGTGCCGCTTGCCCGACCAACATACCTAAACCATCGGCCAGTTGATGACTTCCATGCTGATGACACCAGTGAAGAAAAGGTGTTAGCTGATTACGGTAGAACATATCGTAGCAATGAAGATCCGCAGCTATTACTGCAGATGGCAATTCAGGTATTGCTCCACTCACACCACTTGACGTTGCATTAATGATCAGATCAAATGTGTATTGTCCGGCTTCCTCCATAGGACACGCTTCAATATCACCAGCATGCTTAAAACTTTCTGCCAGCGACCGTGCTTTCTCCCATGTTCTGTTAGTCAGTACCAGTGAACAACCATATGTAAGCAGGGGGAGAATCACGCCTCGGGCAGCCCCTCCCGCGCCAATCAGCAATATGCGGTCTCCCGCCGTGATGAACTTTAATCTTTCGAGGTCAGTCAATAATCCAATACCATCTGTGTTATCACCTAAGAGTTGACCATCTTCGTCTTTTTTTAGGGTGTTCACCGCCCCGGCAAATGCTGCACGTTCGGTCAACATATCAGCCAGTTGGTAAGCCTGTTCTTTGAAAGGCAACGTCACGTTAGCGCCATAACCACCAGCCGACATAAAATCCCGGACAAAACCAGAGAAATCATTAAGGGGCGCGCACAGGGGCTCATAAGGGTGTGTAACACCGGTTTGCAAGGCAAATATTTTATGAATCTGTGGGGATTTACTATGCGCAACAGGATTACCAAATACAGCGAATTTTTTTATCATTATTGCTATCCATGGCGAATAAGTTCACCGGTCAATGCATCACGAATTTCTGATGGATTCAATCGTCCGCCAGTTTCAGCGTTAAAGATGGGAAATTCCTCACCGAACTGAAGACGAACGTCGTCAATACTGCGACATGGAGGGTAGGATGTCAGATTGGCACTGGTTGAAACTAGGGGTTTATTAAAAACCTGACACAACTGGGTGACTGGTGGATGACCACTTACCCTTATTGCTAACGATGAAAATTTTCCTGTCAGCCAACGCGGCGTATCGGCTCTTGCCGGTAGAACCCAGGTAACGGGTCCCGGCCAGGAGGAAAATACGCGCTCTTTTTGTGCGCGGGATAAGCGAGTGTCATCAACATAACCAGCGACCTGTTGATAATCAGCAGCAATCAGTATCAATCCTTTCTCAACCGGTCTCTGTTTCAATTGCAGTAAAGACATGACCGCTGCTTCGTCATCCGGATCACAACCTAAGCCAAAAACGGCTTCGGTAGGATAGGCAATCACCTTACCCAGACTCAGGGCTTCCAGACAGCGGGCTAACGAAACCGAAGTAGATTCATTTTTCACAAGTTGTTTCCGATGTAGCTACTTTTCCACAGACCTTGCTGGCACAAAATTGTTTGATCCCCTGAGCAGTTTTTTTCTCGACCAATAATGGGAACTGGCAAAATTCGCACTGCCCGGCAACAGGCGTAAAATTCACGGTAAAGGTACAATGTGGATAGCGATCACAGGCATGAAACACTTTACCGTGGCGAGAACGTCTTTGAAGCAGTTTGCCTTCCTGACATTCTGGACAGGTCAACGTGGTTATATCTGGTTTATCAATCATCTCAGTGTGTTGACAATCAGGATAATGGCTACAAGCGATAAACATACCATACCGCCCTTGTCGTAGTGCCAGGTCAGAGTGACATTCAGGACACTGTTGCCCAACCAGTACTTTGACAATATGCCCGTCACCCGATTTTTTTAGCGGCCGCATGTAATCACAAACGGGATAATTCGAACACCCCTGAAAAGCACCATGTTTTCCAGATCGGAAAACCAGTTCTGCCCCACATTCAGGGCAGAACTCTTGTTTTTCCACAACAAAAAGCATGGGCTTGGTCATAACAATATCAACAGTAATCCTGAAAAATCAGTGAACAGTGCCTGCGTTTGCCTCAAAGAGCAATTTTTCCAGCTGCTGATAAGCACTCTCACAACCGGGTATATTGAAAAGTACCATCAAAACAACCCATTTCAGATCATCAAGATCAAATTCATGAGTATCAAGTGCCATGATCCTTTCAATGACCATTTCACGAGTTTCCATCTGTAGTACTTCTATTTGTTCGAGAAAAAGAATAAAACCGCGACAGCTTTCATCAAGCCGCTGGCTCTCTTCATCAGTATAAATCCGCATTGATAAAGGGTCAGAGACCAGTTGAATCGGATCTAATAATCCTTCCTGATAGTCAGCCAGTTTCTCCAGCCATTCCAGTGCATGATGAATATCATCCTGATCAAAACCTGCATCAGCCAAATCGTGCGTCAACTTATCCTGGTCAACATGCATTTCTGCTTCATTGTGGATATAGGTTTCAAATAAGTACATGAGTACGTCGAACATGGCTTGCCCTCCTCAATCGGACATAGCCGCCGGGTACTGCTGCGATCCATCCTGCTAACTCCAACTCAAGCAGTTTAGCAAC
This sequence comes from Anthoptus insignis, assembly GCA_022318365.1. Lineage (NCBI taxonomy): Eukaryota > Metazoa > Arthropoda > Insecta > Lepidoptera > Hesperiidae > Anthoptus > Anthoptus insignis. Next base: position 3,546 of record DWRH01000134.1, read on the forward strand.
TACCGTTGGCACAGATTGGCCTGCACGTTCAGCGACGACATCTACAGGTGTAACTTCATCTCCTACGTTATCCAACACTTCATTAAATGGCAATGGTGTATTCTCTAACTCAGTAGAATATTGTGCTGTCTTTTCCTTCGGAGGCAACCAATGTAGATCACTGTGTAGCTGTTCAAGTATCGTATCGGGAGTGGTAACCAATGACGCACCTTGTTGAATCAACCAGTGTGTTCCTTCAGAACTGATATTGCCTAATGCTCCAGGAAGAGCGTATACATCCCGGTTTTGTTCAAGGGCATAACGCGCTGTCACCAACGAGCCACTACGTAATGTAGCCTCAACGATTAATACCCCAAGGCTTAATCCACTGATTATACGGTTTCGGCGTGGAAAATGATGCGCTCGTGGTGCGCTCTGTAACGGAAACTCAGATACCAACAAACCGCCTGCAGCAATAATCTCCTGAGCCAGTGAATGGTGGCGTTGCGGATACAAGCAAGAGAGACCACTACCCAGAACAGCAATAGTTTTTCCTTTAACAGACAAGGCCCCTCGATGAGCAACACCATCAATACCAACAGCCAGTCCACTGGTTATCGTCAATCCCTGTTCTGCCAGTGAGCAGGCAAAATAATCCCCCCATTGTTGCCCGTAGGGTGAACTCTGACGGCTGCCGACAATGGCAAGTTGTGGCGAGGATAATAAAGCCGGATCGCCAATGATGAACAGATAGGGTGGATAACTGACTATCTGCTTGAGTAACCATGGGTATTCGTTACTTTTTGTGGTGATAAAATGATGATGTGAATTTTCTAACCAGCTTAAGGATTCTTCTATAACTCGCGAATTCACACTCTGAAATTCACTGATGGCCTTAGAACTTAATCCCACTCGTTGTAATATTTCTCTCCCTGTCTCTGGATGCTGCTGTAGATATTCTGCCAGCTTTTCCCGATGCTGAATTTTCAGCCCTGAAATTGCTGACAGACGCAACCAAATTTCAACCAGAGTCATTCTGCATCCTTGCCATATTGACTAAAACCCACAGGAATGCTGTCAATCGTATGGTGAAATGTCTACAATAAACAGAGATCATCTCCTATTAACTGAACATCTTTCTGGAAAAATATGTCCGTTTTACAGGTATTACATTTCCCTGACGAGCGTCTGCGCATCGTTGCCGACCCCGTAAAAGAAGTTACTTCCGAAATTAAACGTATCGTCGATGATATGTTTGACACGATGTATGCCGAAGAAGGGATCGGTTTAGCTGCTACACAAGTTGATATTCACCAACGCATTATTGTCATCGATATCTCAGAGCATCGTGATCAACGGTTGGTATTAATAAACCCCCAATTACTGGAAAAGAGTGGCGATACCGGTATCGAAGAAGGCTGCCTCTCCATTCCGGAGCAAAGAGCGCTGGTGCCTCGGGCAGAACGGGTCAAAGTACGTGCTCTTGATCAGGAGGGGGTATCTTTTGAGCTTGAGGCGCAAGGGTTACTGGCGATATGCATACAGCATGAAATGGATCACCTGGTCGGTAAGCTGTTCATTGATTATCTCTCACCAATGAAACGCCAGCGTATTCGTCAAAAACTGGAAAAACTCTATCGTCAGCAAACACGTGATTAATCTGCAAATCACTCAAAAAGGGGATCTGTGTGTCTGATTCTTTAAGGATAATTTTTGCCGGCACGCCTGATTTTGCGGCCACTCATCTTGAGGCACTGCTCAATAGCACACATCATGTTGTGGGGGTTTTTACTCAACCTGACCGACCGGCAGGAAGAGGGAAGAAACTGACACCGAGTCCTGTTAAACAATTAGCAGAACAACAACAAGTGGCGGTATTCCAACCAGTAACTCTGCGCTCTGAACAAGCACAACAGAGTATCGCTGATCTTAAAGCCGATATTATGGTGGTCGTTGCCTATGGACTGCTGCTTCCTTCTACCATCTTAACTATTCCACGTCTGGGTTGTATCAACGTCCATGGTTCACTGTTACCCCGATGGCGAGGTGCTGCCCCAATTCAACGCGCTTTGTGGGCGGGTGACACAGAGACTGGCATTACTATTATGCAGATGGATACCGGATTAGATACCGGTGATATGCTGCATAAACTCACTTGTCCAATCCTACCCTCAGACACCAGTGCCTCACTCTATACACGGCTTGCTGAACTGGGGCCTCATGCGTTATTGGAGACACTGGACGCCCTTAGTTCAGGACGTTGTGTGGCAAAACCACAAGATGATAATGTTGCCAACTATGCAACTAAGCTCTCTAAAGAAGAAGCAAAATTAGACTGGTCGCTGTCAGCCGTGCAACTAGAACGCGCTATCAGAGCATTTAATCCATGGCCCATCAGTTACTTCATGGTGGGAGATAACGTCATCAAGGTCTGGCAAGCTAGTGTATTACCTCATCGTGCAGCCAGAGCTGGTGAAATACTCGCTTCAGATAAATCAGGCATTCAGGTCGCTACTGCAGATGGTGTACTCAACATTGAAGCATTGCAGCCTGCTGGTAAAAAAGTCATGAAAGCACAGGATTTACTCAACTCACGCCGTGAATGGTTCACACCTGGGACACAACTTCTTTAACTCACGCTATTAGCCGGGTAATACAATTTCTATGAAGAAAAAGAGTAATCTAAGAGGCCTGGCTGCACTGACGATAGAAAAAGTCATAGAACAGGGTCAATCACTCACTCAGGTTCTCCCTGCCGCACAGCAATCACTTGCTGAAACTAAAGATGCCGCGCTGCTTCAGGAAATTTGTTTTGGTGTTTTACGTACATTGCCTCAGCTTGAGTGGATTATTGGTCAATTAATGGAACGTCCTTTGAAAGGCAAGCAACGCGTTCTTCATTTCCTGATCATGGTCGGTTTGTACCAACTGCTTTTTACCCGAGTCCCTGCACATGCGGCTATTGCGGAAACAGTGAATGGTGCTGTAGGGATAAAGAAAGAAGCATACAAAGGGGTAGTTAACGGTGTATTACGACAATTCCAAAGGAAACAGACAGAACTAACCGAGAGTTTTACTACCGAAGTACAGCGTTATCTCCATCCTTCCTGGCTGCTGAATAGATTAAAAACTGCATGGCCGGAGCAGTGGGAAGCCATTATTGATGCTAATAACCAACGTCCACCTATGTGGTTACGCGTCAATCGTTGTTTTTTTTCTCCAGAAGCATGGCTAAAACTGTTACAAAATGAAGGGTTCGATGGCGTGAGAAATACCATCTATCCTGATGCAATACGACTAACAACACCACTCCCGGTCAACTTATTACCCGGTTTTTTTGATGGCTGGGTAACCGTACAGGATGCCAGCGCACAACGCTGCGTTACTTTGCTTGAGCCGCAGAATGGTGAGACTATTCTTGATTTATGCGCGGCTCCCGGCGGGAAAACCACCCATATCCTTGAAGCAGCACCTACTGCCCAGGTAACCGCAGTCGATATTGATAGCCAGCGCCTTTCTCGCGTAGCTGAAAATTTGAAAAGACTGAATATGCAGGCAACCCTCGTCAGCGGAGATGGCCGTACACCACAGGAGTGGTGTACAGATGGTCAGCAGTATGATCGTATTTTGCTCGACGCCCCCTGCTCAGCAACAGGCGTTATTCGCCGCCATCCAGACATCAAGTGGTTACGACGTGACAGTGATATAGCAGAATTGGCTATATTACAAAAAGAGATCCTGGAAGCCATATGGCCATATCTGAAACCTGGTGGGGTGTTACTCTATGCTACCTGCTCAATCATGCCTGAAGAAAACAGCCAACAAATTGCCGAATTTCTCCGTAATCATGGCGATGCACAATTACAGCCAGAGACACATCATTCTGACTATCCGGGCTTACAGTGCTTACCTTCCCCGGAAGGGGGCGATGGCTTCTTTTACGCAAAAATCATCAAAACACCTGTTACAGGGTGATAAGTCAGGTACAGGATCATGAAAATCATCATACTTGGTGCAGGACAAGTCGGCGGTACACTGGCTGAGAATCTTGTTGGTGAAAACAACGATATCACCGTGGTGGACACTGATGCTGCCCGTCTGCATCAATTACAGGATAAATTTGATCTGCGGGTAGTACAAGGGCATGGCTCGCATCCCCGGGTATTACGCGAGGCCGGTGCTGAAGATGCCGATATGCTGGTAGCCGTAACCAATTCAGATGAAACAAACATGATTGCCTGTCAGGTGGCCTACTCATTATTTAGCACGCCGAATCGGATTGCCCGTATACGTGCAGCGGACTATATTCGCCATGCTGATAAAATGTTCATACCTGAAGCTGTACCTATCGATCATCTTATTTCGCCAGAGCAATTGGTGATTGATAGTATCTATAAGCTGATTGAGTATCCTGGCGCACTTCAGGTGGTTAATTTTGCCGAGGGGCGAGTAAGTCTTGCAGTGGTAAAAGCATACTACGGTGGGCCATTAGTAGGAAACGCCTTATCGGTAATGCGTGAACACATGCCCCACATAGAAACAAGAGTCGCTGCGATTTTTCGCCATGACCGACCAATTCGCCCTCAGGGAACAACGATTGTAGAGGCCGGAGATGAAATTTTTTTCATCGCAGCAAGCCAGCATATCAAAGCTGTAATGAGTGAGTATCAACGTCTGGAAAAGCCGTACAAAAGAATTATGCTGGTTGGCGGGGGTAATATTGGTGCAGGGCTGGCCAGACGCCTCGAAAAACACTACAACGTTAAACTAATTGAGCACGATCCACAGAGAGCTGCCGAGCTGGCAGAACAACTGCAGAATACAATTGTTTTTTATGGTGATGCATCTGATCAGGAACTTTTAGCAGAAGAGCATATCGATCAAATAGACCTGTTCATTGCCGTAACCAACGACGATGAAGCGAACATCATGTCAGCGATGCTGGCTAAAAAGATGGGGGCCAAAAAAGTAATGGTTCTTATCCAGCGAAAAGCTTACGTTGATTTAGTACAGGGAAGTGTTATTGATATAGCCATCTCTCCACAGCAGGCTACGATATCAGCATTACTCAGCCACGTGCGTAAAGCTGACATTGTTGGTGTTTCATCATTACGTCGTGGTGTCGCAGAAGCTATTGAAGCCATTGCTCACGGCGATGAAACGACATCGAAAGTTGTTGGCAGAAAAATTACTGAAATAAAACTTCCACCGGGCACACTGATCGGCGCTGTGGTACGTGGTGACGACGTGATTATTGCTAACAATGATGTGCGTATTGAGCAGGGCGATCATGTTGTCATGTTTCTAACTGATAAAAAATTTGTCTCGGATGTTGAACGTCTTTTCCAACCGAGTCCCTTTTTCCTGTAAATTTAACTATGAATACACACTATTTTCGGCGTTTTTTCTGTTAAAAATGGAAAATTGGCATACCGGGATTACACTTAACAGACTACAAGCTATCGGAGAGTATTATGAGTCTGTTTAAAGATTTTCGCGATTTTGCCATGCGTGGAAATGTTGTTGATCTTGCCGTCGGTGTCATTATCGGAGCAGCTTTCGGAAAAATTGTCTCCTCACTGGTTGCCAATATTATTATGCCACCGTTAGGACTATTAATTGGTGGTGTGGATTTCAAATCTTTCAAATGGATACTAAAACCGGCGGAAGGCACTGCACCCGCAGTGGTAATGGAGTATGGTGTATTTATACAGAACGTGTTCGACTTCGTTATTGTTGCTTTCGCTATTTTCATCGCCATCAGGGTAATGAATAAGCTTTATACGAAAAAAGAAGTAGAGAAACCGGCACCAAAACCAAGTGCGGAAGAGGGGCTACTCACCGAGATAAGAGATCTATTGAAGCAACAACAAAATCCATAATGGTAGTTGGAAAAACAATTTAGCATCAATATAATAATAAAAAAGGCAGAGATAATATTACATTAGCTCTGCCTTTTTCATCACTGCTATATCTATACTTAGCTTTTCGTCGATAACTCCCTTTTCCCTTTTTATTAACTTCGACACGCTGTTTAAATAATGGATCATGTAACAATGCATGCACTGCATTGTCCTGAATTATCCCTTTATGGTGTTTATAAACTGCCATACAAGTGCCCTCATTGAGATATCAGTATCTGGCTTAACTGCAATATAAAGCTTTCAACAATAAAAAAACCGGGCAAGCCCGGTTTTTTAATGTACAACAGATTACTCTGCTGCAGCTGCTTCCTGAACTTCAGGACGATCGACAAGCTCGATATAAGCCATCGGTGCATTGTCCCCGGCACGGAAACCACACTTCAGAATACGAGTGTAGCCGCCTGCACGGCTCGCGAAACGCGGGCCAAGTTCATTAAAAAGTTTTGCCACGATCTCGTTATCACGAGTGCGGGCGAATGCCAGACGACGATTTGCAACATTGTCGCTTTTGGCTAATGTAATCAGCGGTTCAACAACACGACGCAGCTCTTTTGCCTTAGGCAAGGTTGTCTTGATTATCTCATGACGAACCAAAGAACTAGCCATGTTGCGAAACATAGCCTGACGGTGGCTGCTGTTACGGTTCAGTTGACGACCACTCTTACGATGGCGCATGACCTTATCCTTCTCAGTGAAACCTTAACCTGTGATCGGTTTATTCATCAGCAATACTGGCTGGTGGCCAGTTTTCCAGGCGCATGCCCAGAGAAAGTCCACGTGATGCCAATACATCTTTAATCTCAGTAAGAGACTTTTTACCCAGGTTAGGTGTTTTTAACAACTCAACCTCAGTACGCTGCACCAAATCACCGATGTAGTGAATAGCTTCTGCCTTGAGGCAGTTAGCAGAGCGGACAGTCAATTCCAGATCGTCAACAGGGCGCAGCAGGATCGGATCGAATTCTGGTTTCTCTTCTTTCACTTCCGGCTGACGTACATCACGTAAATCAACAAAAGCTTCCAGTTGTTCAGCCAGAATGGTAGCGGCACGGCGAATAGCCTCTTCAGGATCAATTGTACCGTTGCTTTCCATTTCGATGACCAGCTTATCCAGGTCAGTACGCTGCTCTACGCGAGCTGCTTCAACATTGTAGGCAATACGCTCTACAGGGCTATAGCAAGCATCAACTAACAGACGACCAATTGGACGCTCATCTTCTTCCGAATGAATTCGGGCAGAAGCCGGCACATAACCACGACCACGCTGAATTTTAATACGCATACTAATGGATGCGTTATCATCGGTCAGGTGGCAAATTACATGCTGCGGCTTGACGATTTCGACATCACCATCATGGACGATGTCGGCTGCAGTCACAGGGCCGATGCCAGATTTATTCAGTGTAAGTATAACTTCATCTTTACCCTGAACTTTTACCGAAAGCCCTTTAAGGTTGAGAAGGATCTCCAGGATATCTTCCTGTACACCCTCTTTGGTGCTGTACTCATGTAGTACACCATCAATTTCAACCTCGGTCACCGCGCAACCCGGCATTGATGAAAGCAGAATACGGCGCAGTGCATTACCAAGAGTGTGGCCAAAACCACGCTCTAAAGGCTCAAGGGTCACCTTGGCGTGCGTCGAACTCACTTGCTCGATATCAACCAGGCGCGGTTTTAAAAACTCTGTCACAGAACCCTGCATTGTTGTCCTCTCTTTGAAACTTCAAGCCTTACTTAGAGTAAAGCTCGACGATCAGGTGTTCGTTAATGTCCGCAGACAGATCAGTACGCTCAGGAGTACGCTTGAACACACCTTCCATCTTCGCTGCATCAACTTCCAGCCAGGTTGGCTTCTCACGCTGTTCAGCCAGCTCAAGAGCGGCTTTTACGCGGGATTGCTTTTTGGCTTTCTCACGGATGCTGACAACGTCATTCGGAGTGACCTGATAAGAAGCGATGCTAACAACGCGACCGTTAACCATGATAGATTTATGGCTAACCAGCTGACGCGCTTCTGCACGAGTGGCACCGAAACCCATACGGTAAACAACGTTATCCAGACGACCTTCCAGCAGGGTCAGCAGGTTTTCACCTGTGTTGCCTTTAAGACGAGCGGCTTCTTTATAATAGTTACGGAATTGACGCTCAAGTACACCGTAGATACGACGAACTTTTTGTTTTTCACGCAACTGCACACCATAGTCAGACAAACGCGGCTTACGTGCACCATGCTGACCAGGAGCTTGTTCAATTTTACACTTGGTATCAATCGCGCGAACGCCAGACTTGAGGAACAAGTCAGTACCTTCGCGACGGCTCAGCTTGAGCTTAGGACCCAAATATCTTGCCATTTTCTTTCTCCAACATTCCTTAAAAAACGGGCGTTATACGCGACGTTTTTTCGGCGGACGACAACCGTTGTGGGGGATCGGAGTCACATCAGTAATATTCGTGATGCGGAAACCAGCAGCGTTCAAAGCGCGAATAGTAGATTCGCGTCCTGGACCTGGACCCTTGACCATAACTTCCAGGTTCTTAATACCGTACTCTTTCACGGCGTCAGCACAACGCTCAGCAGCAACCTGTGCTGCGAACGGGGTTGACTTACGAGAACCACGGAAACCGGAACCACCGGCTGTTGCCCAACCCAGCGCATTACCCTGACGATCGGTAATTGTCACGATGGTGTTGTTAAAAGACGCATGGACATGAGCCACGCCGTCAGAGACTTGCTTTCTTACACGTTTGCGTGCACGAACTGGTGCCTTTGCCATTATTTATTTACCCCGATTATTTCTTGATCGGTTTACGCGGACCCTTACGGGTACGTGCGTTGGTCTTGGTACGCTGACCGCGAACCGGCAGACCACGACGATGGCGTAAACCACGATAGCAACCAAGGTCCATAAGACGTTTGATGCTCAGGGTAATTTCACGACGCAGATCGCCTTCGACAACAAACTTCGCAACTTCATCACGCAGAATGTCAATTTGCTCTTCAGACAGCTCGCTGATCTTAACATTTTCAGCAATTCCAGACGCAGCACAGATAGCCTGTGAACGGGTTTTGCCGATACCGTAAATCGAGGTTAACGCGATAACAGTATGTTTATGATCAGGAATGTTAATGCCTGCTATACGGGCCACTATGCACTCCTATACTATTAAAATGTACGTACCATACCGAAAAGCCCGTTTTCAGGATACTCAACTGGTAACGCACAGACATACAAAGATTGGCTGGCTAATCTAGCCAGCTCAACCCAACTTTGCAAGAAAAATATTAGCCCTGGCGTTGTTTATGCTTAGGCTCTGCGCTGCAAATAACACGTACGACGCCATCACGACGCACGATTTTGCAGTTACGACATAATTTCTTGACGGAAGCACGAACTTTCATTTTTACTCTCCGTAACTTCTCAAGCGCCTGATTAACGGCTGTAGCCTTTCAGGTTAGCTTTTTTCAATGCAGACTCATACTGACTTGACATCATCAAAGTTTGCACTTGTGCCATAAAGTCCATGATGACAACGACTACAATGAGCAGTGATGTACCGCCAAAGTAGAAAGGAACTTTCATCGCATCACGCATAAACTCCGGAATCAGGCAGATAAAAGTAATGTATAACGCACCAATTAAGGTCAAACGAGTCATCACTTTATCAATGTACTTCGCCGTTTGTTCTCCCGGACGAATACCCGGTACAAATGCACCAGACTTCTTCAGGTTATCTGCTGTTTCACGTGGGTTGAAAACCAACGCTGTATAAAAGAAACAGAAGAAGATGATTGCAGTTGCATAGAGTAACACATAAAGCGGTTGACCTGGCTGCAAATTCATTGAAATTGTTGTCAACCAATTCCAGCCTGTTCCACCACCAAACCATGAAGCAATAGTTGCGGGGAACAGAATAATGCTGGAGGCAAAAATAGCAGGGATAACCCCGGCCATATTCACTTTCAACGGTAAATGCGTTGTCTGTGCAGCATAGACACGTCGTCCCTGCTGACGTTTCGCATAGTTTACAACAATGCGCCGTTGACCACGTTCAACGAAGATAACGAAGAAGGTCACTGCAAATACGAGCACTGCAACCAACAGTAACAAGAGGAAGTGCAGGTCACCTTGCCGTGCTTGTTCGATAGTATGGACTATCGCTTCCGGTAAACCTGCGACAATACCAGCGAAGATAATGATTGAGATACCGTTACCGATACCCCGTTCAGTTATCTGCTCGCCCAGCCACATAAGGAACATAGTTCCAGTTACCAGACTAACAACAGCGGTAAAATAAAACGCAAAGCCTGGATTTAACACCAGACCTTGCATTCCTGGCATATTCGGTAAACCGGTAGCAATACCGATTGACTGAAATATAGCCAATACCAGGGTGCCGTAGCGGGTGTACTGACTGATTTTACGTCTGCCAGCCTCACCCTCTTTCTTAATCTCTGCCAAAGTAGGGTTAACTACCGTAAGCAGCTGAATGATAATAGAGGCCGAAATATAAGGCATAATACCAAGCGCGAAGACCGAGGCACGACTTAAAGCACCACCAGAGAACATGTTAAACATTTCAATGATGGTACCACGCTGCTGTTCAAGCAATTTGGCAAGTACGGTGGCATCGATACCAGGGATTGGAACAAAAGAGCCAATACGGAACACGATCAGCGCGCCAATAACAAACAGTATCCTGCGTTTTAGCTCGCCAAATCCACCTTTGGCACTTTGAAAATCTAATCCCGGTTGCTTTGCCATCTGCTACTTATTCCTCAATTTTACCGCCAGCGGCTTCGATTGCAGCACGCGCACCTTTAGTGACACGCAGACCACGAACCGTTACCGGAACAGTAACTTCTCCAGACAGAATAACCTTAGCGAATTCAATCTGAATGCCGATAACGTTAGCTGCTTTCAGTGTATTCAGATCAACAATACCACCTTCAACCTTCGCCAAATCAGAAAGGCGAACTTCGGCAGTCACCATCGCTTTGCGAGAGGTGAAACCAAATTTAGGTAAACGACGATACAGTGGCATCTGACCACCTTCAAACCCACGACGTACACCACCACCAGAACGGGAATTCTGGCCTTTGTGGCCACGACCGCCAGTCTTACCAAGACCGGAACCAATACCACGTCCCAGACGTTTCGGTGCGTGTTTAGAGC